>WSFP011537718.1:0-11773 GCA_009831015.1 Picea engelmannii
TCATAGTCGCTACATCTGGGGAAGGGGAAACTTGTTTTACTTTGAGCCCCATATCGTCCTCCCCTAAAAACACAATTCCAGTCCCACCTGTCCAATCTCCATCTCCCCTTGGTTCTCCTATGGTTCACATTCCAATGTCAGGTGCTAATCTTCCTAGAAACAAAATGGAAACCACAGTGGCGGCTAGGTCTGATCCTCTTGTTTTACCTCATCCTATGAATCCCCTCCCAGCTGGAGATTACCTCAAGTACAAGACCAAGTTTACAGGAGAGGAAGACATAATTGTTGAGGAGCACCTTTCATCCTTTTACAGTTATGCATATAATCTAAATATTGAAAATGAAGATGTCTGGTTGAGAGTTTTTGTACAGAGCCTTGATGGTGAGGTTAGAAAATGGTTCAGGGGTCTAACTCTTGGATCTATTGATGGGATTGAATCTCTAGATGATGCATTCTTAATACATTGGGGGGATAAAAAAGACTTCCTTTATTACATCATAGAGTTCGGATCTCTTAAGAGAGAAGAAGGGGAATCTGTCTTAGACTTCTCCAAGAGATTTAATAAAATGTATAATAAGATCCCCACTGAGATTAATCCTACTGAGACCTCTGCCAATATCACTTATGCTAGTGCCTTCGACCTCGAGTTTTGCCTCTTGCTGAGAGAAATAAGAGCTACCTCCTTGGCTCATATGCAAGATGCATCCATTGAAGTAGAATCCAATATACTGGCAGTTGACAAACTTAAGAGTAAGGATGATAGAGACATAAGGAAAGGAAGGTTTGAGGCTTCAACCTCTGGTCCCTCTGTTTCCCACCCTCAAGTGGATGAGCTGACTAAATTGGTTAAATCATTTTTTGCAGAAATGGAAAAATTGAATTTTGAGGGAAAGCATGGCTATAAGAGTGCTCAAAATACAGATAACAAGGGTAATTTCAGAAGACCAAATAACACCCCTCAGATCATCCAGAGAGATCAATGGAATAAGGATGATCAAAGGATCCAGACCCCTCTCCAAAATAATTTGGTTACTGATGAAGGAGAGGAAGAAGATGCATATCCTGAAATCCACTGCCTAGGTGACACCTCTTCATTTCCCCATTTAATTGAGTTTGCATATGAAGAGTCCCTCATGGATAGCCAACTAAATGAGATGAGCAAAGGGGAAAGGAACAATATCCAACCAAATATATATAACCTCAGGTCCAAAAAGAAAGAGGGAAAGCCTGACAGTCCTGAACAACCTACTAGAACAAATCATCCTGTTAAGGAGGTGGTAACTAGCAGAAAAGAAAAGGGGACAAAGAACCCCCAAGAAGTGGTCATGAACCTTGTCCCAGAGGTGAAGGAGATTTTGAAGCTTCCCTCCTATTTTAGCTTTGAGAATGAGATTCAAAAGATTAAAATTCCTTTGCCTTTCTTGGAGCTAGTTAAAAATGAGGATTTAAAGAAGTACCTCTCCAAAGTGCTAAAACCCGAGTCTTCATCCCATCCTACAGATTCAGTCAACCTCCAAGATGAAAATCCTGCTGTCATACTAGGACCTTTAGTGGAGGATAGATATGACTCCTCCCCTCCTTTCTATACCGCACTGAACATCCATGACAAGGTGATGCATAACTGCTTGATGGATTTAGGGGCCTCTCTCAATCTCATTCCTAATATTGTCATGGAGGAACTCGGGTTGGAGATTACAAAATCTTACCATGACCTGTATTCATTTGTTTCCAGGAAGGTGAATTTCCTTGGGGTTATTAAGGACTTGGATGTGTCCCTGTTCCAGTTGCCAATGAAAAGCGTGGTCATGGATATTGTGGTGGATGACGTCCCCCCTAAGTTTGGGATGCTATTGTCTAGATCTTGGATAAAAATATTGGGGGAAATCTGAGAATGGATCTTTCATACGCCACTATTCATGTTCTTGGAGGTGAACACAGAAGGATTTATAGGGAAGCACAACTTGCTTACATCATCAATGATGAAGCAAATCCAACCAACCACCCCATTTTTTCAATAGATACCGATCTGGGAACCAATATGCTACAACTCACTGATAGTCTTCAAGCAACCATTGAAATCAGAAAGAAGCCCATCACCACTTGTGAAGACCCTCCTTCTAATGCGTTTGTTTGATTTTTTTTTTTGATAGAGCCTCTTCTAAAGAAAGTGTTGGAGCAGGGGTAGTTTTCATTTCCCCTACCCTAGAGACCATACGTCTGTCTTATAAGCTTGAGTTCGAAACAACAAATAATGTGGCAGAGTATGAAGATTTTTTTTTTGCAAAGGGTGTGAAGATTAAGGAGCTAGAAATATTTGGAGATGCTGAGTTGATAATACATCAGGTCATAAATCTGTATTAGGCTAAGCACCCTAAGTTAAGGGCCTACAAAAATGAAGTCTGGGATCTTGTTGACAGTTTCTTCTTGGATTTTAATATCTCATTTGTTCCAAGAGAGAATAACTCTATGGAAGATTCATTGCCTGCCTCAACAAGCAATTTCAGGGTCCCTTTGCCCCCGAAGCTCAAGTATGAGGTGGAAGTAAAATACAAACCCTCTGTTCCTGACAATGTCAAACATTGGAAGGTTTTTGAGGATGATCTTGAGATAAAAAGGTTTCTTGAGACTGTGGATGAATTTTCTAATTTTCATATTGATCAGGATCAAGATGCTGAAAAAACCCCTCATACCGATGCTTTCATGAATAAAATTGTTGACCATCATATTGTTCAGTTGCCTAGTAAGCATATCCCGAAAGGACTAGTCCCTTTGGAGAGATTGTTTGACAAAAACAATGTTGTTGTGAAGGTTAAAGGTTCAACTGAAGAGGCTGATGTGACTGAATGATTTTTAGGAATAAAGGAGGATCCTAGGTATGTCAAGTTGTCTAGCAGTTTGTCAAAGGAGAAGAGGGTTGAGTATATTAGGATTTTGAGGGAGCTTGTTGATGTTTTTTCTTGGAAATATGAAGACTTAAGAACATATGACACAAACATCATGGAACACAAAATCCCTTTGAAAGAGGAGACCAGACCTTTCAAGCAGAAGCTTAGACAGATAAATCCTATGTTGCTTCCTATTATGGAAAAAGAAGTGAAAAAGATGTTGGATGCCCAGATCATCACCCCTTTGAGATTTTCAGAATGGGTGGCTAATTTGATGCCTGTGAGGAAAAAGAGTGGAGAAATTAGGTTATGGGTTGATTTTAGAAATTTGAATAGAAGCTCCAAAAAGGACAACAACCCCTTTCCAAAGATGGAACAAATTTTGCAAAGAGTGACTGGCTCATCTAGAATGTCCATGATAGATGGTTTTTCTGGCTACTATAAGATCTCTGTCCTGCCAGAAGATAGAGAAAAGACAACTTTCATTACTCCATGGGGCACATTCATGTATGCTAAAATGCCCTTTGGATTGATGAATGTAGGAGCAAATTTCATTGGGGAGAAGGACAAATTTGTAGTCATCTATTTGGATGACATTACAATATTCTCAAAATCTTATAGAGAGCATTATCATCATCTGAGGAGAATTTTCCTTAAGTGCAGAAAATTTGGCCTCTCCCTCAATCGAAAGAAGTCTCTGTTTGCTATGGGAGAGGGAAAATTATTGGGGCATATTGTGTCAGCATAAGGGGTAAGAATTGATCCAAGAAGAGTAGAGACCATCCATACCTTATCTTTTCCCATATCTAAGAAAGAGGTTTACTCTTTCTTGGGTAAAATCAACTTTCTGAGGAGGTTCATTTCTAATTTTGTTGAGTTGGTTAAGCACATTACAAACATGCTTAGGAAGGGGAACAAAGTGAAATGGACTGCTGAGTCCAGAAATTCTTTCGACCAAATTAAGAGGGCTTTGACTGAAGCACCTGTGCTCATCAACCCTGACTATTCTAAATAATTTTTGATATTTTCTTTTGCCTCATTTGATACATTGGCTGTTGTTTTGCTACAGATAAATACAGAGGGGTCAGAGCAACCTATTTCCTTTTGCAGTAGAGCACCGAGGGATGTAGAAACAAGGTATGATATCATGGAGAAGCAAACATATTCTTTGGTCAAAGCCTTCAAGGCTTTCAGAATCTATTTTTTGCATTAAAAAATCATTGCATATGTTCCCCGAGCCTCAGTAAAAGAGATATTGATCCAACTTGATATAGATGGGAAGAGAAGCAAATGGATGGACAAAGTTTTAGAGTTCGAACTAGAAATCAAACCCACCAAGCTGGTGAAAGGCAAAGTTTTAGCCAGGCTGCTGGCTGAATCATGCTGCAAGGATTTAGGAGTAAATCTTATTAGCATAAATTCATAAACTCAACAAACTGAGATTGCCGATAAAGATTCTCATATCAGCCTCAACTTAGGAGATTGCACCTGGTACAAAGAAATCAGATATTTTTTGCAGAAGTTAAGGCCTCCTGATGGTTTGGACAAAAACAAGGCAAGATATTTGAAGCCCAAACGAATCAAATATTGTCTCATTGATCAAGTCTTGTACTGGAAGTACCCTCTGGGAGTTTTGTTACGATGTCTAGATCCACATGAAGCCCAAAAATCCATATCAGATTTTCATGACAACTTATGTGGTGGACATCATTTCTGGAGCACCACATCTTGCAAGATCCTCCAAGCTGGGTATTTCTAGCCCAACCTTTTTACTGATGTTTGTGCAAATATTAGAGCACGTGTCAAATGTCAAAAGTTTGCTGGAAGGAAGCAACTCGAATCTTTGCCTTTGAAACTTGTAATGGTTTCTGGACCTTTTCAGCAATGGGGTCTTGACTTCATTGGAGAGGTCCACCCAGTCTCAAGTGGAAAACACAGGTGGATTTTGACTGCCACTGATTATGTTACCAAATGGATAGAATCCATCCCTACAAGAAATTCCTCTCATAAGGTGATCACTAGATTCCTTGAAGATATCATGTCCAGATTTGGTTGTCCAAGAAGGATTGTCACAAACAATGCTGCCTCTTTCAGAGTTGAACCATTAATCAAGTTATGTGAGAAGTATAGAATTGCATTAATCCATTCTACTCCCTACTACCATAAGGGAAACGGTTTAGCAAAATCCTCTAACAAGAGCCTCATAAAGATCATCAAGAATTTTTTAGAAGATAACAAGAAAGCCCGGGACTCAAAGCTGAAATTTACATTATGGGCTGACATGGTCACAACAAAGAGGTCACTGGGTGTTTCCCCTTTTCAGCTGGTGTATGGGGTGGAGGCCATTTTTCCTACCCATCTTGCCTTGTCCATGGAAAAATTCCTCTAGGACCACCAAGGAGAACCCGATGATATGATTAGGAGGATAAATCAGCTGGTGGAAGTACATCAGACTAGGGAGCAACTGCTTGGTAAATCTCATGATCACCAACAAAAAATAAAACGAGCCTTTGACAAAAGGTAAAGCGTGGAGTATTTCCAACTAGGAGATCTGGTGCTCAAGTGGGATGCCCCCAAGCAGGACAAAGGAAAACATGGAAAATTTGAAGCCTTATGGATTGGTCCATTCAAGATCTCTGAAGTATTTTCGAATAACACCTATAAGTTGCAGAGCTTGGAGGACTCTGAAGTTTTGGGAAACCCTGTCAATGGGGAATTTTCTGAAAAAATATTTTGTTTAAGTCATGATTGGCTTTCCACCATTGTAATTACCATTTCTTGCATTTTTTTTTAAATAAGGGACTCCATAACCCAAAGAGATAAGGCACTGGAACTGTGCGTTCTTGGAATCTCGCAGGGAGCGTGCCATCCCATGTGGAGCCAAATGTTATCACATACTGTTGTTTGAGTTCTTAGGTGACAACCATCAGTGCACAGAGCATGCAAAGGAAATTACAATGGCGTTTCCCCCCTTGCACATTTTCAAGGTGGCGTTGTCTCTAAACGCAGATAGAAGGACTCCAAAGTTAGCAGGAAGATAAATTTTAGCGAAGGCACTAAAAATAATCGGTGCGCCCAGATCTCTGCTCCCCTCTAGATCGACGGTTGCTAGTCATATCGGGGTTGCAACATGCGTTGATGTTAAAATCTGAAGGGCGGGCCGATATCAAAACCATGGTTTCGCGGGGAGGCGACGTGTCAGAAGGGGGTGCATATCGGGCCTGAAAGTGGTGATGGTCCAAACCACTTTTCACGGCCCCTATATGCACATTCACACATAACTCCCTATCCCGTTTCAACAAGTCGCCACCCGACAGTTGTCCCGCCACACTCCAATCCCAAGGAGCGATCAATCAATGAGCGAGGGTTCACTTCCACGACCTCGACATCCAATCTGAGTGCGACAGGTGGTCTTCTGTGGATCGTTCGTCTCATTTCACTCTAATCCTGATGAAGATTCAGTTAATGAAGCATAGGTTGGTAGCTGAAACATTAGCTCAACCCATAAATGGAAGGCTCGATAGTTATGGATGAAGGAGGCCAAAATTTTAGTAGGGTACAACAGTGGTTAGTTTTCTGTAGGTCCTCGCTGAACCTAGTTTGTGTCTGATAGAGGCAAACACGCCCAGTCTGACAGAGAACTACTCAGACGCAAAGCTTTGAATGGCATTGTCGGATCGTACTCCTGGTAGTTGTGGACTGGTCTAAGTATAAATATATCAGTTTTATATTTTGTTAAGGTGGTCAACTGGTTGAGCAAAGCTCCCTATTTTTTTGTAATATTTCGATACCAGAGCTATTCTTTGGCTATGTATCACATTTGAGACCTTCACATTAATAGTAGTTAGCTTCTCTCATATCTTTGTAAAAAGATATGCTAAAACACTCGAGCATGGAGGATCCACTTGAGGGTTGTGGTCTATTGTAATGTAGGTTTGATTACAGTATTGCTGCGACCATTTTTAGTTAGCTTCCATGTTATCTTATTTCCACTTACGCTGAGAGGCTCGGGCATGGAGGATCCAGTCGAGTTGTTGTAATTGCATGATAATGTAGGTTTGATTATTATGCTACTGTGATTATGTTCCTGTGACTTATTTCAGTGTCTGAAGCTTGAGTTCAAGAGTGCTCTTGAGCCTGAGTTTTTCTTCACCAAGCTGCTTGAAATCCGGATGCCCATAGCAGTCTTGTTCATTTTCCTCACAAAGTCTTCCCTCTTCTCACACTTAAACTCAAATCACTAACTGAAGTTAATGAGGCCCTCAGTTCCCTGTGCATTCCTTGTCCAGTTCCTATATCGAAATCATTCTTATACCGTGTTTTCCCCATTTGACCTCCATTCATAAAACCAACATCCACCAAATATTCTGATGGGTATTGGGATTATCCTCTCGCAATCTGAGGGTGACTCTTAGTGCTAACAAAAGGATTAGAAAAATCCCTGGGGTTTTTCACATTCCATAGTTGGCTAGAAACTTAATATCTATAAGTAAGATGAGTGATGTAGGTTTACATATTATGTTTGAAAAGGAAACATGAAAAATGGTTCAAGGAGCAATGGTGTTGATGATGGGAGTTCAAAATGGAACTCTATACAAGTTGTCGGGAAACACTATCACTGATGGGTGTAACAATTCTGTTGTCCATGTATTCATTTTAACAATGATACAACATAAAACAATAGGGTGCATTGATTTCAGTGATAATGATATAACATAAAACAATAGGGTGCATTGATTTCAATGATAATACTATGAAAAATGATTCAGTGCATTAATTAATTGAGGAAATGATACGAAGGAAATTAATCCTCTATACTAACTTCAACTGTGAGATACAACAAATCTTCAAGTGAAATGATTTTTTTTTTGTAAATAAAAAGGGCAATTCATATTATAACTTGTCACATACAAAAAAGCACCTGTCGCTAGGCTGCCAATTGTTCTGCCGAATTAGCGGAAACCAGGAAAGTTGGCAGCCTGTGATGTCTAAGTCAAAAAATGGTGGTCTTCTATTTTCCCTGCCAAGAGGAAACCAGGGAAGGTGGTGGCCTGTAGTCTTTACATCATTGTTCAAAAGTGAAATTGGAAATAAAACTAGACTGGAATTAGAACTGGACATAGGACCATAATTAAAACTAACATCTAAGCAGGAAATTGTACACCAGAACCAGATTGAGCTCCACTCCATGGAATTACCCGTAAGAATCATATGTTGCATCGCTCAAATATCCGTTGTGAGGCCCGTTACGAGTCTACAGGACAAAAGGCCTTGTGCACGTCAGACATTTTTTCCCAGCTGGTGCATTGGAAAATTCCTCATACATCATGTCGATGCGTTGGTGCATGAGTATGTCATGGTGGATCTGATCCTCCATCTAGCTCCACAGCTTGAACACTAACTCCAGTTGTTCTGGGTGGAAGAAGGGTGGGGGGGCATGCTATGGTTCTGAAACTATAGATATAGGTGGTGGCGCTAGGACCTTACCACCCTCCACTGTCATGCCACCCACAACCTCGCCTGTAGAATCCTGTGCACCATCCTCCTTCTCGAGTTCCTCATCCTCTGCTGCGACGTTGGAGAATTCGTTGTCACCTGGAAGCAAGGCATCCAGAGAGTCGAGGTGGAGGAATTCCTCCTCCACAATAAAAGTGTGAATCTCCTCTGGCTTCTCCATGGTGCTGGTGCAGTGGTGAATTTCTGTGGCTGGTGCAGTGGCTTCCGCTGAAAAATTGCTTTGGGGCTGCCAATTCTTTGACACAGTGAAGAGAAGGGATTCCAGAGGGATCTGTAAAGGTTCCTCTGGGATCACTTCCTCCACATAATCCATTAGATGCGACCTATCCTTCACTCTGTTGAGTGCAACTTGAGTGCGCTGAGTGCGGGCTATGGAGAGTGCCCTCTCTAACTGCTTCCTCCTCCTTTGTCGCATGGTGAAGCTGTGCTAGGTAGGGCCATGATGCGACCTACCTCTCTCCCTTGACATCGAGGAGGTGATGCATATCACTATCGTGCAAGGGGTCCTATGGTGGTTGCACCAGATCTCAGAGCTGCTGGCCTGGTGCAGGGAAAAAGTGAAATGGTGTGAGCTGCTGCAATGTCGGATAAGAGCGTAGAGGAGAAACATGACTGCTCCCACTAATGTCTCCCATCCATTGAATCCCATGGCCGTTGTTCTTCTCGTGCGAGGGAGCCTTCCTTCGGATCTTGACAGGTAGTAATGGTGAGCTCCCATTTAATGGAGAGGGGATGGGAGCCATCTTGCCATATTTATGGCTGGGCTCGGGCCTGTTTTATGTGGTCATTGTGTGTTGCGTGGTACCCCATCTGGGGCAAGTGAAATGAATTTAACAATAACGTAGTGAATATTTTTTTCAAAACAAATATTATAAGTTGAAGTCACATATTGTGTTTGGTTATGTGTGATTTATCTATTAGTATTTGCACATTAAAACATATAAAATGTGAAAAACGTGCTCAACCTAGAAAAACAGAAAAGAAAAAGAAGAAAGATTTAGATTGATCCCTATGTAAGTATTTGTATTTTTCTACATTCTTATTATTATCACATTTTCCATCATTCTACATTACTACTTTTTATATTCAACATATTCCTCACGTAACTCATTAAGTATACTTTTGATTCATACTCTCTATATTCTCAACAAACTAAATAAATTTCAATTGATCGGATTAATCTTCGACATATTTATACATATTGTTGTTGATTTACAAATTTTGTGTGACTGTCCACTACTGTAAACAACATAAATCCATCTCAACCACGGATCTATCAAGCGCAAAGAGAGATCAAATCTCTCTAGGTGAAAACCTTTAACCTTTCGTCAAGTTTTGCACTCTAAAAAAGGTTTTCACCTCAAGAGATTTGATCCCTCTCAACGCTTGATAGATCCCTGGTTAATATGGATCTATGTTGTTTACATTGGAATTTAAAACCTTTTTAATTTTTGGAATGAAGATATATTGTAGTTAGATATAATTGTAATAAGTATTTTAAATATAAATCGTTTTTTTTTTTCTAGAGAAAAAAAGCAGTAATGTTATTTATAGTAAACAAAATTAGATCAGCAGGTGCCATAGACATTCTATCTTCTACCGCTGTGAAGCAGTAAGTTGCTGCTGAGAAAGGCCTGATGCCTTTCATATGAAGATATAGTTCTATCATCTAAACTATCCATCATATATCAGATATTTATATCAATTACATCAAAATTACATCAGTATGTTCAACATCCAAAGTCTTTCATAGGGAAATGTGAGACCAATTCTCTAATCTATCTATCATAGATCATGTATTGGAATATATATTTACAACAAAACTACATCAAAATATGTAAGATGAAATTGTTATTTAAGTTGTTCATGGATGCAGAAAACTGTATGCTTTTAATTAGAGATCGAACCAAGGGATGCGAAGATGTTCAAAGGTGCGATCCCGACCTTCTTCTTTGATCTTCCAGTGTCCCTTATCCAAGTCCAAGCCAACTTTGGAGAGCTAGTTCACTTTCTGATTGTGGGTCTTGTATACATGTGTAAAGTATATGTGAGTAAAATATGTAGATAATCTTTTTATTTCCTCAAGGAATGGAAGAAGAGTGTAATATCTCAGAATGTGTGTGCCTTTCATGACTTGTTCTACAAACATAGAATCACCAAACATATTCAGTTTTATGATATTTTTTCAAGTTCCAAGAGAAGTAGGAGGTAAAGTGCCATAAGATGGCTGTATTTATTTGTGGCTTCTCCCAAGCCCACAAAGAAAGAGAGGGAGTGATTTCCTAAAAAATGGAGAATTCCACTTGCACCTACCATGGAGGGCGAGCCTTGGGAAACCCTGTTAAAAAAATCCCAAGGGATGTCTTTGTTAATTTCTAGAGGCTATGAAGCTCTTGGATGTGGGGGTGTTTTTCTTTTATAGGAGAAAGCAGTGAATTTTTTTAGACTGGAGATAACGACGAGGTAGGTGGATTTAATTCTTTTCGCAAATATGGCATGATTGTGGGCCAACCAAATTCCTTGACTGTAATGTTCCCCTCTTATCGACATGGGTATGGAGAAATTTAATAGTCTATTTGTCCCCTCTAGACTATAGTATCATGGAAAAAAGGGGACTAAGAGGTACAAAAGTGGTCACTATCGGGTTAAAAGTTATATTATTAAAGTGACTTTCGCAAAAAGGAAAATAAAAAGCTAATTGGTTAAGATGAGGAAATAAAGTAAATAACCTTAGAATCCAATTAAATAATTTAAGTGAAAATTAGAATATGGAGGTATAAAAGGAGAGGAGGGCGCCTCACTCCTCATTCATGTCATTTTTCACTTTGTATCTTTGAGCTCTACAACTTAGACGTTTTGAGGGTTTTGAGTGAACAAACCCTTGAGATCATCAAGAAGGTGAAAGATTCCTCTTTTCCTAATCCAAGCTTGGTCAAGGTGGTGAATATCCCACCCTCACCATTCTATTCAATTGTATATCAATTTCATAAGTGGATTGAGGAAGCAGGGCACATGTTTGGGGGTTTTCTGCAGGTAGGGTGCACTGTTGGTGAAGGAAGAATTCGATTTGACTAGTGGAAGGGAGATCTGAGGCCAAACTTATCCCATAGGGGTTTTCCATCATTATAGCACCCTTTCTCATTATATCTTGAGGGTTTGCATCTAAATTTTTATTATTTCTCTTAGCTGGGCGAATTTCTGAAGGAGGGTGCATTGTCTCTTGGTGATTCAGTGAGTAGAAGGTAAGATATCATATTATAGCTGGGGGATCTCATTATATGTGCTCAAAATCACAAAATATAAATATAAATATATATATATATATATATATATATATATATATATATATATATATATATATATATATATAT
>WSFP011537734.1:0-11773 GCA_009831015.1 Picea engelmannii
GATAGATTTTATCCTAGCTTGAAAACTAGGGCATTATTAGATGAAATAACATTTGATACAAATAGATATGATAAGAATAATGAAAGATATGCTATACATATGCATAGAAATAATTTTTGGACTAACCAATGTATGCAGGATCCTAGAAAGAAATTTTTGCAAGCTAGCCATTATGACCCTAGCAAGTAGTACAATAAAATTTGGGGATCATTGAAGAGAAAGAGAGGATTAACTGTTTGTTACAGTTGCAGAAGACCAGGACATCTTGCTAAGGAATGCCCTGGGAGAAACCCTAGTTGCCTATGTTGTAAGGCTATGGACCATGAAGTACTGGATTGCCCTAGAATGATTTATAGACTTGAAAAGATGAATATGGAGCAAACAAACCCTAAAGGAGATCAAGAGACTAATATTATAGAAGAACCCCAGAAAGAATCAAAGATTATGTTGCTAAAAATTAAAGAAACCCTGGATGAACATAAAGATGCTAGTTTGTCAGAGATATTCAAAGAAAAGGAGAAAATCGAAGTAATAATAGGAGACTTTGACATTGAATGTGCTCTGGATGAGGGAACACGGATCAACATTATGAAAAAAAGTACTTGGGAAACCCTAGGAACGCCTGCTATGGTTCCTTCACTAGGAAAAATAGGGTTGTTTAAAGGAAAAATGGTAACCCTATGTAGCAGTCGGATAGTTATGAGTACCCATGGAGCTTTGACAGAGGAAGAATTCAAAGTTATTATATACATTGATGAATATGCCCCATTTCCATATTTGTTAGGAAATATCTGGATTGAAAAAGACTAGATCCAGAGAAAAGAAGAAGTGGAAACCCTAGAATAGAAGAAGCAAGAACTCATGGAATTTATGACTAGAAAGATCGCATACTTGATGGAAGAACAAGAGAATAGATCTAAGATATTGAACACCGGGGACTTGCATGGCGAAGCTATAAGAGCATTAGAGGAACCACAGAAGACCGAAATACCTAATCCATATGATCGAGTATTACCCTTGGATCTGAAGAAAGAATCTTAGCATCATGAAGTGACTATGTCGGGAGAAGATAAGGATCAAAATGGAAAAAGGATGACCGAGACGAAGCTCACTGGGAAGAAGGCTAGGAAGCTAAGTAAGAAAAGGGCCAAGATTGAAAAGTTACAGAAGATTCCAGAGGAAACTTCGCAGAAGGAAAAATCACAGAAATTGATCTTCGTTGGGATATCAAAACAGCAACATACGACACTCCATCGTGGAGAAGCAATATAGTCATTGGAGCGATATACCCCTTCGAATTCCACCCTGAATGGACAAAAAATCATTAGACCATTGGACCATGCCATAATGGATGGATCAACGTTCATGAAAGCTTCAGACCCATTGCAAGCAAATTGTTGACGAATTTCCTATTTAGCTTGTAGTGTCATGCCTGAAGAACACTTTTGCCAACTGAAAAATCGAAGACCGTGAAACTATTGATTGTCTACAGTGATCATTGCAAGCAGATTGTTCATCCTAGTGCAATATTTTGAGATCATCATGATCCCGATTGTCTTTCCCGAGTGCGTATGTCTGACGAGCTCACCGAACTTGAGGAATCTGTCACAAAGGTCCTTCTCGATTTAATGACTGAGAGAGTCATGTCAGAAAGAAGAATGTCCACCAGATTCCAAGCATCATCGATGGGAGGAGTGAAAGCCTCCCCGTAGACTACTCGAGTAGGAAAAAATGTATATCCAAATTGAGATCACGCTCCAAGGAGTACAACAAGCACTCTAGTCTAGTCGAGCAATCTCTACTCCACCTCTGCCAGAAGGAACAATAGAAGTGGGAGATGAATCAGTTCATCTCCACAAGATTGTTGATGCATTCAAAGTATGCCTTCGACATGCTAAGGAATAAAAATCCTAGGCCACCCAGGCCCTCAAGAAAGAATAGGAGGAAATTATTGAACAATGCCAAGTTGTGCAACAAGAGTAGAATGCTCTCCAAGCAAAATTTGAAGAAGATAGAGTGAAGATCCAAAAAGAGAAAGAGAAGTTGCTCACAAAGTAGATAGGAATTGAAGAAGAAGTCAACAGAGCATTTCTCTATGTTATTGGCTTAGAGAAGAAGGTCAAATATCCCATAGAGCGCCAAGTGACGAAGCTAGCTGAAGTTATTCAGCAACTTCAACAAAGGGTCGTGGAATTAGAGCTTTAGACCATACCACAGATTCCACAAGAAGTCGCAACTAGTGATTATTTAATTCTCAGAGTGCAATTGAGAGGATTAAAACACTTGTTGTAGAATGTAAACAGCTAAGTAGCAGAAGTGCGCAGATATACAAACAACTATCTGAAGACCCAGAGTTGAAGAAACTTGAGTCCCAAATCCAGGAAGCAAAGCAACATGCAGATACAGTACAGGTGCAGTTAAAGCTCCTTTCACCCATCGAGAGGATGAAGATATCCCCAATAACAACACACTGCCCAACAACTCATTCTTACCATGCATAATAGAGTGATGGAAGTCACCCAGAAACTCCAACTGAGCCAGGAGGTGGCCTACCTACTGTTTGAAGAAATTGAAGGCCAAGAAACACTACTAGAACAAGTAGTTGTTACAGTCGAGCAACAATTGGATTGACCTATCAGTGAAGTAGTTGTTCAGTAATTCATTGAGCAAGAAGAAGTAGCACAGAGACAATTCGAAGAATCTCAGGCTAAGCTCGAGACCTTCGAGGCAAACTTACCCAGACCTGAGTGACTCGGGATGAGTCACAGGTGAGTGTTGGGGACCTGTTGTCCCTTAACGAAGTTGTGAGGAACACTTGGTCATTTTTTACCATTTTTTGGACTTCGACAGCTTTTCAAAGATGAAGTGCAACGCAAAGCGGAAATCATGGAAGCTAGACCCCTTTTTGGGTCCTTTTTTGGGTTTTTGGGGATAATGTAATGGGATTGCGATGTCGGCCCATGGGTTTACCCATTTTTAGGCCTATTTTGTATGTATATATAGATGTCTAGTCCATATAGAGGAGTAGTAGATGATATATCTATGTGATGTAGGCTAAGTGCCAAGGGTTGAATCTCTATGAAAAAGGCTTTGTGCATTTTGTGTAAGACTTGCATAACCGAGTGCAAGTCCCTGTGAGAGATTGTAGAAGGCTTTGTGATGTAGTGCAAGGAAGAAGGATCTAGTGAGTTGCGCAGATATTTTGTCCTATGTGAAGAGGAATTTGAATGGCTTTGTGTTGTAACCTGATTAATTGAAGCTAATAAAGAAGAAGACTTTGTGGACGTAGCCCAGGGTGGGGGTGAACCATGGTAAATATGTGTGTTGTGCTATGTGCCTTGACCTGATGTGTTTGTCTCTTCCTTTGTTAAGTTCTTTGATGTGTTTAGATAGATCTATTTATGCTTTGTGCTTATGAGATATGAATGAATATTAGTTATGGTTTGTAATATGCTTAGTGCTTGATCTGTCGAATCTAATCTATCTCGTTGTGGCTAAGTGTTGGATTATCTATTATCTAAGTACAGACTACGATGCTCGGTGCTATCTACGAAGTATCTTAAGGGTTGAATATTGATGAATAATCTATGATAAGTGATTTCTAAGTGTTATAATCACAGATTTGTATCCCAGCTAAGGTTGCAGACACCTAAGTCTTGCAACCACCCCTTCCTCTACCTCAGGTGAGACTTCATCTGCTTCGCAGGTGTTGCTGAAAGGGTCGGTAGCTAGGGTTTTGTCGGTGTGTTGTTGTAGCATTGAACCCTGGGTTTTCCCCTATGCCAACACCCATCTCCCAAAAAGTTACCAAACCAAAAGGAAAAGTGCATCGTAACATCCAATAAGAAACTCAAGAACCAAATTAAATGATTTCCAAGCCAAAAAAAATGACAAAAGGGTTTAAAAAAATGGAAAAAAAGGCCAAAAAAGTCTATAAATAAAAGTTGACAGCTCATTTTCACCATTGCAATTTGAAAATTAACCAGAAGGTAAAAAATACCCCTTTTCTAAAGAATTTGATTACGAGAGCTTCAGAGAACGAAATGAACTTCCGCTCAGACCAAGTAAGTATAAATTCATCCCTCCTTCATTTCCATTCTTCAGCTATGCATTCTTTTTTTTTGGGGGGGGGGGTGCGCTCTCCCAAAAAAGGGTGGCCCTATGTGTAAGTGGGTTGTCCAAGGACAGCCCGCGTATGTCCATGGGAAGAAAACATTCTACCCACAGACATACACGATTGTGTCCAAAACAGCCCACGTACACCCTCAAAAGCATGGAAAAATAAAAATTGCAAGAGCTAACTCCCCTTTGAACTGTCATGGAACAGGATATATGTTTGTTGGAGGGAGAGGGAATAGGATATCAATATCTTTCTCAATGGGGACCCTGCTTTCATTTCCTCATTGAAACAATGTGGGTTTTGGAATTTCTACAGGTATCTGTTTATGAGGGCACAACCCAGGTTACTGAATGCCCTAGTGGATTACTGGCACCTAGACACAGAGGCATTTATGATAGAGGGGCAGTCATTGACTCCAATGACTGAGGATATATACTTCTTGATTTTCCTCTTGAGGAGAGGGGAACCATTCAATCTACACACTTTTCCCCCTAGGTCGTTCAACATCGCGGACTACATTGGGATGCATTGCGAGGCTGGCACTGATAAGGTAGGTTCTCAAGTGCCCATCAACAAGATCACCAAATTGTCACTGAAGGTTATCCTATTGCTTATTGGGCCAATCACTGGATCTACGTCCCTACATCAGGCTTATCGAGTGCACATGTATTGTGCAATGCAGTGCCTACATGCACATATTTTTACTGGAGTACGACCATGCTCACTTGCATGAAGAGGTAGCTTATAGAGTATCGAGACCATAGCAACAAGAACTTCAGGTTTGGCACCATTCTATGCTCATTCTTATTTGAGAGGGTTCCCAGTCTAAGTCTGAGAGAGAAAGTATGGGGGCATGTGGCATCCTTCTCAACAGTATGTAGATGGGCAACATTCTTGCCATGACAGGGGGGAGGAAGGACCCTAGAGGCCTTCGATGACAAATTTTTTGACTGGTGGGCACGACAGATTCTAGCAATATAGGACTACCCCTATGCTGGAATCAACTTCTCCAAAGATTTGGACATGCTCGTACCTCCTAGAGATGAGCAAGGAGAGCTAGGTATGTGTTTTTTTTTAAGTTATTTAATTTTTAGTTTATTTTATATATATATATCATTTTTATATGCATCAGAGTATTGAAATATATGTATATTTTATGTACAAACGTGGGACTAATGCGCCCGATAGACTTTGCGAGGACTCGACGATGTACTCGACCATTTGTAGTACCAACAGTAGTCACAGGGGGACCTCTAGCCGGAGAGGCTGAGATATTTTTGAGACAAGTGGATCGGAACCTCGCCACGCTCACTCGTACAGTTCCCATGGTCGAGATCGAGGATATCCCACCATCCATGCAGCCTCATGTAGTTGGGGTGCCATGTACTTGGGTCCAACTTTTGCGGTGTTTGTCTAACATCGTCGTTCACTATGATAGGGCCAATAGGACCCGAGCTTATATAGGTTGAAGTTATTATGTGTCGAGGGAACTTTTTGTATATTTTTAAGTGTTATAGCGAGAAAACCCCTCTATGGACTACACCAGGGTTCTAAAGTGCAGGCAGAGATAACCATCTAAAGTCTCCTACTTTCTATCAACTATCCCGACATTACCCTGCAATCATACATAAAATAAAAAGTATAGGGATTTGGGAGGCATACCTTAAACTCTGTGTCCGGTGTCGATCCCTTTGCGCTCGGTTGTTTCCTGACTGCAAGTCTCCTCTGAAGGCTGACCTACATCCACCAAAAGACAAACAAGAAACTACAAGCATGCATTCTATATATGGATTAGTGGGTTAGACATCATAACCAAGAAATGTAAACAAATCATAAATATTTCAGATATCGTTTGGTGGGATGGAAAAAGTACTTCTTTATATTAATCTCACAAAATTCATTTACAACATGAGATTGACACTGCTCCTCGAACTCGGTCCTGAGATCCTCTTCACCATCCCCCAACTGCTTCCACTTATTATTCTCCTCTTCAGTTCTCTCTAGGTAAATGGCAAGGATTTGCAAAGGAGGAAGAAGGAACTATGGCTCAAACTCACAATGTGGTTGCAAAATATTGGGGCAAAGGGGGAATACTGAAATGGGCAGAGTTTCTATGCACTCATGGTTTTTTTTTGGAATGGGGCCCCAACCCCTTCTTTTATAGGCCAAAGGAGATAGTAACAGTTGGGGCGACTGGCTATGGGCGATCAAACGGTCAAGTAACAACCCAAAAACCCATATCCCTTTTCAATTTTCATTTTTTGCGATTTTTTGTGAGTGTATGCAGGTTGTAGTGGTGTAGAAAGCATGTGTATGTGGGAAGTAGTGGTGCAGGGCATGTACACCTTCAAAATAATTGTTTTTAGAAGTGATGTTTAGTGATGTCTTGGAAAATATAGAAAGTAAGACGACCTGATGCTAGGTATGCATGTTTGGTGCAATTTAGGGTTATAACAGATTCCCCCTAATGTGTAAGGTATGAAGAGAATCTAATGGCCAAAACAATCTATAAATCTTCACCAACATATGAAGTGAGTGAGCCCAGAGACCAAAGTTCAGGATGTGCCATCTGCAAAATAATAATTTGTCTCACCGAAGGGGGCATACCCATGCTCGGGATGAAATAAAATCATGGCTGCCAATCAAATACAATGCAGATCCATGTCATATAACTATATAAAGTGTAGCCACGAGCAATACACAATGGATCTACATCTCAAAAACAAAAGATATACATGTATAGTATCCATCTTTAAGAAGATAATGATGCCTGATGGCTGGAGATGAGGCCTTCAGAGATCGAGCAACAACTTAAAGATCTTCAAAACGTGAGTAGGAGTGTAATATCAATATACGACTTCACTACCCAGAGGTCTTCGGTGGCTTTTCGAGAATAGACAAGAGGATCTCGGTGATCAGACAGAGAAATTCATTGATTTTGAGCAAGGACTTGATTGGTCTTTCAGGATGGTTGGGCATGAGGACAAGAGACAAATTGTAGAAGGGTCGACTCAAGCTTAGTAAAACCTCCCCTGGACAAAAGAATGACAAATGATTAGACTCAGGCAGCATGGCATTGACATAAGTTCATGATTCAGGAGGCAATGCAAACTCTCCATATGTTTGGAAGGATAACCAAATGGAGTAGGACCCAGCTCTATGTAGCGAGAACATATTCCTAAGGTCATATTAAATCCTAGAGCTTGACGAACAAATGAAAGGATGTGCTTTGTCCAAGGGCGACTCATTGTGCTGCCAACAAAAACAAAATACTTTTCCCTTCCTCTTTTTGGGGTATATTTGATTTTTTTTGTCTTTTCAATAATTTTGGAAAGATTGAAAAAGAATAAAAGAATGCTACGTTACAAAGGAGGAGTGAGTGTCACAGACATACTAGTTCCAAGAACAAGGAACACATTGATGCTTAGAGCAAGGAGACATATGTAGGAAAAGGACACTCGGGAAAAATCCTCCATGGTCAAGGTGTCAAGACGTAGAGGCAAAGTGTTACAAGGCTTACGTATAAGGCATGCTTCAGATGGTTCAGTTGAGAGAAACATGGAGTCGGCATTAGGCGAAAGACACAAAAATGAAAATGTGATTAATAAGACATAGTGATAACGTCCTTCGATGTAATTTTAACGAGACCAAAGAAGGTAAGCTTGACGTTTTTTCATTTTTAGAGAGTTTGAAAAAACATAGAAGGAGACTCCACTAGGGTACCTTCTTTGAAGGTAAACTAGTTGGTTCAAAAAAGGGGTAAACTAGCACCAAAAAGACGTCTATTCAAAACCATTTTAATGAGTGTGATAAAGACAAGATCACTCGACAATCTTTTCATTTTTAAGGAGTCTAAAAAGAACTTAACTATGGACTCCATAAGGGATGTTCTTCTGGACCAATTTAATGAGTGTGAAGAAACAAGGTCACTCGACCATGTTTTCAATTTTAGGGAGTCTGAAAAGAGCTTAGATATGGACTTCGTGGGGGCTTCCTTTTTCGTAAATTTAGTCCCTCGGGCCCAAAAAAGGGTTAAAATTATACCTGAGAATACTCTTCTAGCAAACCTAAGCTCCTAGAGTATACCTTTGTTTGTACAACTGACCATCCAGACCAAAAAAGGGGTAAACTACCGTCGGATAGACGTGCCTTCAAATTTTAGTTTGGCGAGCGAGAAGGGAAACAAGATCGCTCAGAAATCTTTTCATGTTTAAAGAGTCTAAAAAGGGTTTAAAGAAGACTCTAGGGGGCTATGACTCATGTATGAAATTGGTTCAGGTAGAGCCCACTTCTAGGCTCAGACCAAGAGTCTCTTCAATAGTCAACTTGAAAAGTCTCCCAAGAGGGAAGAAAACACAAACGATGGTGTAAGTCCTCCCACTATATAGAAACTGTAGTCATGGCTTCAAGGATAGCCTCATATGAAGGCAATTCAAAATCCAAGAAGTCACACAAATGAGGGTCGACAGTATCAAAGGGTGAAGTAAACTCACCATCTTCCATATGTTGATGAAGGTTGTGGCCAGGACTGGCAGAGTCTATCAATGAAGAATCACAATCACTAGGGCTTGAGGATCTACAAACAATGAGATTAGACTCAGAAGGAGACTCAAGATCACTTGGACCAAGAGGGAGAAGAAAGGGATCCCATTCCCCCATTAGAAAAACCAATGGATCAATTGCTAAGACCAAGTCTCAAGAAGGTAAACATGATTGTACAGGTTCCTTCTCAGAAGCAATTGAACACCAAGGATAAGATGCCACATAATTAACCCATGGCGGGGTAGAGTATACATGAACACTAGGAACATATAAAGGGGCAGTCTAAAATGACGTCGAATTAGGATGGTGATTATCAGATTTCAGTTGGTCAATAGTGAAAATGCTTCGATTATGAGGGAAATGCATCACCAGGAAGAGAATAGACACCACAATGTTCATAGCATATACATAATCATGCCCAAGAAGCATATTAAAATATAATGGGCCTTGCACTACTATAACATCGACAAGGACAGTCTTCCCATCTAATGATATAGGCAACTGAGGAAGAATCCCTGAACATTCACTAGGACATATGTCAAAATCCAACAACACATGTGAAGTAGACACAATCTTGGGAGATCCCAAGACTTTCCAAACTAAGGAGGATAAAATACTTGCAGAGGCTCATTCATCCACAATAAATTGATAAATGTTTGTTGAATTAACTTCAACCCTTATTTGAAAAGGTGCAGAAGAAGGAAGATGAGGCTCAACAAGATCATTCCAATCAAAGGAAACCATCCTAGGGCATGGAGGGGGTGTGCTTGGAATGAGAATAATTCCCCCCTTGTTCTGACAGTATTCAACAGGAAATGCTAAAAACATAGTCGGTAGACACTTCACTCCCCAAGAGAAGAGTGGGATCAGTCGAATATTGCATCGGTGTGACCACTTTCTCAACCAATGGTTGAATAGGATGAGAGACTACATGGTCTAAAGGCACCTCACCCCCCAAAAGAGGAGTGGTACCAGACAATGACTGCATCGGCATGACTACTTTCTCAACCAATGGCTGAATAGGTTGAGAGACTACATGGTCTAAAGGCACCTCACCCCCTAAAAGAGGAGTGGGATCAGCCGATGACTACATCGACATGACCACTTTCTCAACCAATGGTTGAATAGGCTAAGAGACTACATGGTCTAAAGGAACCTCACCCCTTAAAAGAGGAGTGGGATCAGCCAATGACTGCATCGACATGACCAATTTTTCAACCAATGGCTGAATAGGCTACGAGGAAACCTCAAAAGACTCAGAATCAGAAGAGCTTGCAGACAGGGACCAGAGTCTTTGTATATCTGGCATGCCAGGGCACAAATGAGTAAGGTGATCTCCCTTGCAAAGCTTACAAGGGAACTTAGGCTTACATCCTATCCATCTAGGTTTCTCAACAGAATCAATGCCCCCAACATGACTAGCAGTGGTTGGTTGCATGTCTCCAACATGACTTGCAGAGGTTGGTGATGGGTCGATAACATGACTCACAGAGGCTATAGACCTATTTCCAGTATGACTAGTAGTGACTGGACTTTTTCCCCCAACATGACTTGAAGAGGTTGGGTGCTGGTATTCAACATGACTGGCAGAGGTTGGTGATTTCTTCTTCCTATTCTTCCTCTTTCTACTACGTTTATACTTTCAGTTACTAGTAACTGTACTTTCACCAGAGGCAGGAGAAGGAGGAGGAGAAGAGTTTACTGACGAAGGAACATCAACATTATTCCCATGACATAAATTTCTTAATTGAGAAGCATCAAGAGAATTCGGGACATTTGGAATGGTACCCAACCAAACCAGTAGTCCCACATTCAACCCAGGAATGTACAAAGTGGCCATCAAAGGGACACCAATGTTTCTGAAGAAAGGAAAATCACAAGAATCCCCTTGTGAAGGGCTTCCTTGGTTGGTATCGTTAGTAACTTTAGCCATGAAGATCTTATGCATAGGCTCTCCCCTTGCGGGATCGTTCAAGTCCGTAAAAGTCTCACACTGACTCCAACAAACCAGTGTTATAAAAAAACAATCCTATAAAGAGGCGGCTCCACATTTCTAAGTGGAAGACCAAAAGTCCTCACGACCAACGGAGTGGGCAGTCTACCACCCTAGGTCAGAGACCCAAAGAAATGACTGGCTAACTCACTATGGAAAACTAGGGAGCACATAGCACACACTAAAAGTTACTAAAGGAAAATCAAGCAAATGACTAACTAGTTGGAAGAACAGTTACACCAGCCAACACTAGAGCAACTTACCAGTGCAAGTGAAAATTGAATACAGAAGCACCCTCCAGGTATACTCTATAAAGAGTGGCCCGATGTCTGTCCTAGGTATCGTGGTATACCCCCACAGTCACCTGTGTAATTCCTTGATGTATAGGAAACTAGGTTGTCAACTCGTGAACAACTAACAAGTGGGTACAGTCAACAGTTGTGTGGACCGCAAGGAGCAGGGTATCAAGCCCAAAACCTATTGAGGGTATCAAAAGAAAGTGTTCCAGAAGACGACTGAGGACCTCAATAGATTTGAGACCCACGAAGCTCTGTGGAAAATGCGATCAACAAAATCCCAAGATAAGCCCTCAATATGTGTTCCTCCACTACGATTGGTTTGACTTTGTATGGGTTATCTCTGTTACCTTTCCACACACGACCTTGTGTTTAGCCCCTATGTTAGAGGGGGGTCCCGAATAGTTTCCACATTACTGGACTTTAACACTCCCTAACTTAGACTCCAATTTTTGGTTTAACGGTCTTGAATATTTTCCTCTCCAACATAATTCAAGGCCCTAACCCTAAACTAGTTGGTTGACCCTACAAACAAAAAAAGTCTAGTTAATTTTAGATTAATCATTCTTTTTACTGGCTTGATTTACTCAAAAGGGGTGTGGTAGTGAAACTGATGTTGTTAAGACTCTTGCGAAAAAATGAAAATGATAAGAACACTAGCAAAGAAGGATTATCTTTCTTATTTTTCTTTTGAAATGCTTTTAAGATGAGAAGAAAACACAACACTATGCTAATTTCTTTTTCTTTTTCAAATAACAGTGCAAAGCAAATTCCAAGAAAGAAAGAGATCTAACAAGTTAAGTTATATATATATATATATAT
>WSFP011537751.1:0-11772 GCA_009831015.1 Picea engelmannii
AATCACCAGGAATGTGGTATCAAAAATTTGATACTTATATGCTGGGACTTGGCTTCACAAGAAGCAAAGAAGATTACTATGTGTATTTTAAATTAATTGGTGATCATTTGATTTATTTGGTCTTATATGTGGATGACATGTTGCTGATAAGAAACAACAAGGAGATTATCCAGGATGTGAAAACTCGGTTGTCCTCTAAATTTGACATGAAGGATATCGGTGCTTCAAATTTCATTTTGGGCATGGAAATTAAACGAGATCGGAAAAGGAGGAAACTCTGGTTAAATCATAGAAAATATGTCGAGACAATATTGCAAAGGTTTAATATGCAGGAATGTAAACCGGTCAAGGTTCCTATTCTCGTTGGTGTAAAGTTATATGCGGATCAGTGTCCCAAGACACAAGAAGAAGAGGATGACATGTCTCATGTTCCATATGCGAGTGCAGTTGGCAGTTTTATGTATGCAATGGTCTGTACTAGATCGGACATTGCACATGCAGTGGGAGTTTTGAGTAGGTATATGTCAAAACCAGGGAAGGAGCATTGGACAGCAGTAAAAAGGGTTTTCAGGTATTTGCGTGGCACTGCTAGCTATGGATTGTGCTACGAAGGAAGATCGATATTGGACAGAGTGGTGGATATACATGGCTTTGTGGATGCAGATTGGGCTGGAGATTTGGATCATAGGAGATCTACAAGAGGGTATGTGTTTAACCTATTTGGAGGAGCAATAAGTTGGATGAACAAAAGACAGGTTGTAGTGGCACTTTCAACTACAGAAGTTGAATACATGGCAGCCACTCATGCAAGTAAGGAAGCAATATGGTTACAAAGATTATGTTCAGGTATTGGGTTGGTACAAAAAGCTGTAAGGATAGAGTGTGACGGTCAGATTGCAATTTTTCTGGCGAAGAACCCTGCTTATCATTCAAAGACAAAGCACATTGATGTTCAATATCACTTTGTGAGAGACATGATTGAAGAAAAGAAAGTATCAATGATGAAGGTGGACACTTTGAAGAATGTTGCAGACTCATTAACAAAATCTGTGAGCACTGAGAAGTTCTTTTAGTGTAGAGGATCCATGGGCATTGTTGCCCTAGATTGTTGACTATGTAACCTCGTAACCCCCTATATGCAAAGAAATCAACAAGTGGGAGAATGTTGGGTATGTGTTATATTCTTTGCATGAGTAGTAGTGTCGAAGTGTATGCGTTGGGCGCACAGGGGGGTTAGAGGGGGGACCGCTAGGCCCTCCCTCGGGGGGTGTAGGGGGGGACCGCATTTTTTCTGCCTCGGGACCGCATTATATTTAGGTGGTTTTCCAGCACATGGTTTCTTTACCGATGGTTTTCTATTTCCAGTTAAGTAATTAGGGTCTTGGACTAATCCAAGTCATTGGGTTAGGGTTTTGGATGTCGTTGGATCCTATATGTATTTTGTATTGTAAACATTGTAAAATGATGAATAATATAGAATATGTTGGTTTTCCTGGTTTGGGTTTCTAGGGAAAAAATCTTTGTGTAATGTTTGTATTTTCCATTGTGTCTTTTCTGTTCCTTTACTGAATATCTGTTTGCAGTAGATATTGTACATGGTTAAAATCTACATTGATCACAATAGTATCCAATACTTAGTAAGACAAAAAACATTGTCCACGGAACCACAAAAGTGCATGGAGAAACTTTCCACCTTTGATATGGAAATAATACACAAAAAAGGGAAAGACGACATTGTTGTTGATGCACTATCACGAAAAGATGAGGAAGTAAACGCATATGCAACAACAGTTGTCATTCCAGATTGGTTGGATGAGATTTGAGTTGAGTATGCAAAAGATCTTGAATCTAATTCCACAATCAACAATTTAGACCAAAACCCCAAATTTGAATCGAAAAATGACATTTTATGTTACAAGAACAGAATTTACCTAATTACATCCTCAAAATTTAAACTGAAAGTCTTAAGGGAGTCACACAACTCAGCGGCATCAGGACATGTGGGTTTTTTCAAAACCTACTATAATGCACGACAATCATTCTATTGGAAAGGCGTGAATAAGGATATTCAAAGATTTGTTGTCGAATGTGAAATTTGTCAAAGGAATAAAAATGAAAATGTTATGACTCTAGGATTACTTCATCCCCTACATTTTCCTGAACAAAAATGGGAAGAGATATCAATGGCTTTCATTGAATGGATACCCATGTCTGATGGGAAGGATAAAAAATTTGTTGTGGTTGACAGATTAACCAAATATGCACATTTCATGGCAGTAAGAAAAACCAACTCAACAAAATAAATTGCAGATGTTTTTTGCAAAAACATTTATAAGTTACATGGGTTTCCGAAGGTAATTGTCAATGATGGGGATGCAAAATTTAAAGGAAATTTCTGGAAATAATTTTGCAAAAATACAGGAATATCTCATAATATGAGCTTCGCCTATCATCCACAAACAGATGGTCAAACAGAAATCGTAAATAAATGTTTAGAAACGTACCTACGGTGCTTTGTGACAAATAAGCAAAATAAATGATCTCAATGGTTACACTTGGTCGAATGGTGGTATAACTCTACATATCACACTTCCGCTAAAATGACTCCTTTTCGAGCCTTATATGGTTATGAACCACCTAAATGGAAAGAGTTTGCACTAATTAATACTAAGGTCCAAGCAGTAAGAAACAAGCTAGATGAAGAACAAAAAATCATACAAATATTAAAAGAGAACCTAGCAACAACTCGTAATCGAATGAAATAACTAGCAGACCAACATAGGTCAAAAAGAGAATTTGAAGAAGGAAATTGGGTCTTTGTATGACTTCAATCCTACAAACAATTATCCCTTAAGCAACAAGGGAAGAACAAATTGGCCCCAAAATTCTGCCTTTCAAATTAACAAAAAAATTAGCCAAGTAGCTTACAGATTGGAGTTGTCAGATAATTGTCGCATCCACAATGTCTTCCACATTTCATGTCTCAAAATAATGCATGGGAAAGCTCAACCAGTGCACACAGAAATATCTCATTCGATGACGAAGGAAAATTTATTTTAGAACCATAAGGTATTCTTGCCACGAAGGAAAAGGTGTTACATTCCATAACCATATAGGAATATCTTATCAAATGGAAAAACCTTCCACAAGAAGATTCATCATGGGAGTCCGAACAATTCCTCCGACAACACCCATCACTACCCTTTCTTTGAAGACAAAGAAAAATCTTAAGAGGGTGGCAATGTTACAAACATAAAAATGATAATAATAAAAAATATAATAATTGTAATAATAATCAATATCATTTAATTAAATCAAGAGGCACGTACCTCTTCATCAAGAAGCATGTACCTCCTCACCTCGTGACCAGTCAATGCTATATAACAACTGTCATGAGGGTAGTGTAATCATCTTCATCTATTATTCATTTTATCAATCATATCATATTCAGAAATATTCATTTCTCCATTGAATAACAGTCTTTGTGTTATAGTGATGACTCTGTTGAAAGTTGTAGAGATTGCAATGTGTTTGGATTCTTCGTCGAGAGGTGGTGAGACATCCATAGGAATGGAACATGTATAATCCCAACTTGTGAATTTCACCTTGTAGTTGCAAGACATGGCCAAAGTGAAAGTGGGGTGTGAGAATGTTTGGTGTGCCTTGTATTGCGTAGAAGGTCACCATCATAATGAGTGTCCTCCACTAAGAAATTACATGAGGACTAGCGCATCGAAAGCATTTCCGACCAAGTCACAAACTAAGTAGCGTGAGATTTGTAAATAATGGGGTTATGTACCCCCTTATTTCCCAACACTACAAGAGTACTAGAAGAGGAACCACACTCCATTCTATGAGTTCTGGAAATCTTTAAGGAATGATGTGAACAACTACTAGTCACTGAACTTGATGAAGAAACATACTACAAATGCTTACTAGATCCAAGAAGATAATAAGGGTGGAGACTACAAAGGATTCAACATAGGATGACTTTAGAGAGGCCAAAGAGGAAGATATGGAAGAGGAAGAGGCAAAGGATATGGTGGGGGAGGAGGCAGACAACCCACATGTTTCAACTGTGGTGAGATATGCCACTTTTCGCGATTTTGTACCAAGTCCCATGCATTGTGTGGATATTTCCACAATGTATACCATGTCACGGAGGTTTTCCTGGAGTTATTGGAAAAATGGGAAGATAAAAAGGGGCATTGGAACATGGTGATTGTTGAGTCGCACGAAGAATAGAAGTTGAAAGAAGAAGTTGATGTATGGGTAGTATTATGAGGATGCATTCACATAGGGACCGACCTACAGAAAGGAGAGTGCTTGGGACGATAGTTAGAGAGAAAAATCAGGAAAGTAGTGCAAGAACTTCCTAAGCTTAACATTGTGCAGCAAAACTAGTTCCTGCACAACATGCAAAAGGCGATGGATGAGATACATGTGTGTGAAGAGTTGTGATAAATGGTTAAGATACCTACGAGCAAAGAGTTGTGGCGCATAGCACAATGCTTACCCAAAGACTAATTTAAAGGACTAGGTAAGTGAATTCTTGTGTTGTTTTCTTAAGGTATTGGATGATCCCACCATTACTAAGAAATTGACCCATGTATTAACAAGATGCAAGGGGGAAGATGAGAAAAAAATTGTTATTTCTACCTTTCTACTAGAGAGGGGCGTGTGCCATGTCAACAAGAGGAAGCACACAAGTAGAGAGTTCAAAATGACAACTGAATTAGGCAAGTATGAGATGGAAGGGATCATGTTGGATCTAGGGTCTGATGTGAATATTTTCCCAACGAAATAGTGGGAATTTATGGGAAAACCAAAACTTGTGTGGTCCTCCATTCAACTGATGTAACATACCCATTACCATCATTAACAAAATGATATGATGCCACTTTGTAACATACCCATTACTATCACTAACAAAATGCTTTGATACCAATTGTAACGTACCCAACTTACTATTGAGCAATGCTACTCCAAAATCTAGTGCGTGGATTCTACTCTATAACACTGGTCTACGTAGAATACTTGAAGTAACATGCTCAACCCCAAGTTGGGTCCCCCCACAAAAACTTTCCTCTTCAATTCTGACACAACTTATAACAACGGAAGTAACACAATACATATGCGCACACAAGCATATTGAGAACACAACATTACTATGCCCATAATCCACTCTGATCATGTGATCACTACTGTGTGTGCAACCATTCTAGCGTAACACATAAGTTTTTGTTCACCTTGTGTGTTGACTACTTCTCTATGCGCACGAGCGAATCCAATCTCTTGTGTGCACAGAGTATTCCCCTACGTGCACGACCATTCTAACCTCACCTAGGATACTCATGACCATTATTATAAGGTTAACTTAACAGAAATAACTAATAACATTTGTCATACTCTACATGTGCAACAACAATTACTGAATAACAACATCATGTTTTACATGCATAAGCAACATTGTACAGAATAACAACAATTACTTATATGCAACATCATACAAGAATTAAACCCATATCAGACATAGATAATTAAGCACACAGTAAATGAGACAAGCGCATAAAGGACACTTATCTTTTATGAAAAGTCAGCAACTGCGCGCAGAGCTCAGACGTTCCTCCCAACAATAGACTTTGTTGTTCATATACTTTCAGAAGCAAATCACCCCCGAGCTAGGGGCTTAAACGCCACCAAGGAAAAATGATTCCTAATGCCAGACTAATGTCTGATAATCAAGATAATTATTCATTCCAAGGTGCCACTACTGCAACTAGCCTACAATCTCTCATTTCCCATATGTATGTCCCACACAATGAAGTGTGCCCCTTCTCTGCTCAACAATCCATCAATTTCCCCACTTCCCTTCCAGGGCTTCAACAATAGGCCAAACAGGAAGTCTTAGAGCACTGCAACTAATGCCCAATGCACCAGGGAACAATTCCTAGCAAAACTCTCACTTGGAGAGAATGCTCACGGACCTAATAACCTGCCTCTTCATCAATAAATCTCTCACCTAGAGAGAATGCTTACGGGCCTGACAACCCACCTCTTTGACCGCAAATAAGCCAGTTACAATAGAGAAAACCCCTTTACAAGATTTTCTCTACATATAAGGTAATAGTCATCTTTCTTCAGTTGGTCTGACCCTTTATACACATGAGAAATGAATTAATTCCCCCAAAAAGGAATGAGTTCCCCTAAATAAATTAAGGCCATCAATATATATTGCATGCATTAAACTAGACACTTGTCACCTTTAGAATTAGCTTTAGCCACATGGTGGCTTGTTCCCGTCCCTCAGGAACTTAGGATAAACAATTATCCATAAATTACACTTTTTGAAAATATTAATAAAAAATTCCCTTGGACTTAAGTCCCCCCTTTTCCTTTTTCCGGTGGATTTATCCCCCCATCTCTTTTCATCTGATCTGTATGCGCACGTCGATGTGATATTATTAATAACTTGAGTGTGATTACATTTTACAAGGATAGGTGCACTGGCCTATTTGCATCTCATCTCACCAACCCCATAATCACACAGGCTCTTCGACCTCAAATACACACACACACACACACACACACAAGAATCGGTCTGATGCACCCTTCCAGATAATCCTCACCCACTTACATAGGTGTGCGCAACACTGTGAAATGTGCACACCCTTTCTTTGATAACAATCCTTCTGCACTTACACAGGTGTGTGCAACACTATGAAATGTGCACACACTTTCTTTGATAACAATCCTTGCACACTACTCATGTGCTCGCAAAACCAAAACTTGGTGCCAACGAATCACCATCCTACATGTATATTTATATTTACAATTAGTCCCAACGAATCACCAGCCTATATGTACAATTACAAATGGGGTTAAGATTAGGGGCATTACATTCCCCTCCCCCTTATTTATATATTGTCCTTGGTGCATTATATATGCATGTACTTACAAAAACTTCAAAATTCTTCAAAAAGATGTGAGTACTTTGCCTGCATAACATCCTCGAGCTCCCAAGTTGCATCCTCGTGGTCGTACCGGGTCCATTGGACCTTTACTAGCTCCATGAATCGATTCCAGATTTGTTTGGTTTTCCAATCCAATATGCAAACCAGTTGCACTCAAAAATCACCTTCTGGTTCCACCTGAATCACATTCCAATCAATGATATGATTAGCATGAGGTATGTACTTTTTAAGCAATGATACATGGAAAACATTATGAATACAGAAGGATGTAGGCAATGCAAGCATATATGCAACATGACCAATCCTCTCTGGGATTTCAAATGGCCCACAATAGCATGATGCAAGCTTAGAACAATTTCCTAACTTCAGGGAGCTGCGTCTTTCTTTAACTTTCAAGAACACATGGTCACCCACTTTAAACTCCTTTTGGGTTTTGCCTTTATCTACATAACCTTTTCTTCCTATATTAGGCAACCTTTAAATTTTTCCTTATCTTTACCATCTACTCCTCCATTTCCTGGAGCAGATCTAGCCCAACCACTACGCAGTCTGCTGGGTTGTCCCAACTCACTGGTGTGTTGCACCTTTCTACCATAAAGTGCCTCAAATGGGCTCATCTTTAAAGATGCTCAATACCCATTATTGTAAGCAAACTCTACCAAGTGAAGGTAGTCTTCCCATTTTGATGGTTTATCCATCACATACATCCTCAACATATCTTCAATCACTTGATTTACCCTCTATGTTTTTCCATCTGTCTTAGGGTGATATTTTGTGCTAAAGTTCAAATTTGTCCCAAATCCTTTGAATAACCCTTTCCATAAGTTTGATGTGAACTTGGAATCTCTGTCAAGCACAATTGTCTTAGGTACACCATGCAACTTTGCAATTTCTCGCATGTATGTTTCAGCAATGATGGCTGCCTTGTGCACTAACTTCACTAGAATAAAATGGGCATCTTTAGTAAGCTTGTCCACCACTACCATAATAGAATCATGTTGCTTATCACTCCTAGGTAGCTTAGTAATGAAATCCATGGTTGCAACTTCCCTCTTCCACTCAGGAATGGGAAAAGGTTGTAACAAACCAGTTGGATGCATGTGCTCAGCCTTGACCTTTAGACATTAAAGGCATCTAGCAATAAAATTAGCAACCTCCTTTTTCATGCATGGCCAATAGTATTGGTTTTTAACCGTTGCAATTGTCTTTTGGTAGCCTAGGTGTCCAACATAAGGAACTTTATGCATCTCTGACAATAACACATTTTTTTAACTCTTCAACATTTTCCACATAGACTCTGCACCTATACATGAGGATTCCATCCTCTTTTAGCTCATAACCTTCCAATTTCTACTGCGACATACCTTGTTGTAAAGTCGCCTTTATGTCTACATAAAACTGATCTGATTTGGAAACCTATAAAATTTTGTCACACAAATTTGATTTGTGCATGCTAATGGTTGTAGCATGCATCTCATGCACCCTCTTGCTGAGTGCATCAACCACCTTATTCTCTTTTCCTCCGATATGCTTTATGTCAAAGTCATACTCACTAAGGAATTTTAACCACCTTATTTGTTTGGCATTTAAACTTAGTTGTCCAAACAGATACTTCAGACCACTATGGTCTATTCTCAGCTCAAATATTTTACCCTTGAGATAGTGTCACCACATCTTCAAGGCATGCACTATGGGCATGAGTAGCATAGAGCCTTTCATGCTCTTTTAACTTTCTTGATTTGTAGCAAATCACATGCCCATTATGACTCAGAACTCCACCAAACCCTTCCTTGCATGCATCTATGCACACAACGAAGTCTTCATATGAATCAACAATTCTCAAAATTGACACACTTGTCAACAAACTCTTTAAGTGTTGAAAACCCCTTGCACAATCCGGAGTCCATTCAAATCAAACACCTTTCTTTTGCAAGGATGTAATTGGATGCACAATCTTTGAAAATCCTTCAATAAACATTATGTAATAACCTGCAAGTCCCATGGAGGACCTCACCTCTACGACATTTCTTGGTTTTGGTCATTCCTCAATGGGTTTTATCTTTTCTAGATCCACAACTATTCCTTCCTTGGAAATGATATGACCCAAATAATGAATCTGTCGCTGGTAAAATGAGCACTTGCTCAGCTTTGCATATATTTGATGCTTCGTTAATACTTGTAGCACCAACCTCAAGTGTTGCTTGTGCTCTTCTTGAGACTTTGAGTAAATAAGTATGTCGTCCAGAAATACAAGGACAAACTTATCTAGGTAATTTTTGAAAACTCCATTCAGCAAACACATGAATACAACTGGTGCATTTGACAACCTGAATGGCACCACTATGAACTTGTAATGTTCGTACCTTGTTCTAAGGGCAGTCTTATTGATGTCTTCTTCTTTAATTCTCACTTGGTGATATCCATATCTGAGATCAATCTTTCAAAATATATGTGCGCCCCTCAGTTGATCAATGAGGTCATCTATCCTTGGCAAAGGATACTTGTTCTTTACTGTTAATTTGTTCAACTAATTGAAGTCAATATAAAGCCTCAACATACCATCCTTCTTCTTCAGGAACAATATCGAGGCACCCCAAGGTGACACATTTGGGCGTATATACCCCTTCTTCAAAATCTCTTCAAGTTGCATATGTGATTCCTTCAACTCTAGTGTACTCTTCCTATAAGGAGTCTTAGATACAAGAGATGCTCCCGACATCAAATTTATAGAGAAATCAACATCTCTTTTTGGTGGTAACCCCGGTATCTCTTTAAAGACACCTTCAAATTATTTTAGTACTGCGCAATCTTCAACATTTGGCACTTTATCCTTACGTGCCTCCTTCATGTGTGTTGCAAATACTTGACATCCTTTCATGTAACTTTTCTTCAATTGCAAGACTAAAACTTCTCTGGTAGTTATAGCTCTTGGAATGCCTCGAACTATTCTTAAGTTTCCTTCCTCATCCAAGCAAGTAAATGCCTTATTGTAACAGTCTGGAACGACATGATGTTGGTCCAACCAATCCATACCAATGAGGCAATCATAAGAGCCCAAAGGTATGATATTCAAATCAGATTTTGTGCACAATCCATTAATTTCCATTGGACATGGCTTAACCATCTCATTAATTTTCCTTTTTTCCCTTGTAGCTAACTCCACCAACCAAGGGTTTCCAAGCTTGCTTCTTGGCAAATGGAATCTTTCCACCATATTAGGATCTAGATAACTATGACTATCTCCTGAATTAATTAAAATAACAATGGGTTGGTCATTAATCTTACCTTCTACTTCAATTATGTGTGACTAAAACTCAACTTGCTTGTTATCCATGGCCGTGTAAATCCTAGGTACATTTTTGCCCATGTCTTCAACTGTCGCAACTTGTTGTACATTATGTGTATTCCTCACTTTTTCACCTCTTTGAGGGCAATCTTTGTACATATGATCTTCACCACAACCCCAACATTGAATAGGTTGTTGCCTTGGTTTTTGCCCCACTACCTTCGTCGTTCTGGGCTCCTTGGGAGTTGGTTGTCCTTGCACAATATTTCTGAAAAATGGTAGCTTAGTCCCCTTCTTCCTTTGTTCCATCTTGCTTTTCATCTTGTCTTCCCAAGCCTTTTGGAAAGTCGGTCTTCCCCTTTGATGATCATAAAGACATTTAGCATGCCTTATGGTTTCCTCCAATGTCTTGGGGTCATCATATTGTATCTTGTCACTGATAAATGATGGTTGCCCACTCAGGTACCTCTGAATTTTAACTTGTTCATCCTTGAGGAATGCAACATATTTCAATAGTTCTAAGAATCTTGTTTCATACGCATCTATTGTCATACTCCCAAGCTTGAGTTCAAAGAACTCCTTCATTTTCATGTCATAGTATCGCTTGGTTAAGTATTTATTTTGAAAATACATTTTAAACTCCCTCCAAATAAACTTCTTCTCATCAATGTGTTACACTTGCATGAACTAATCCCACCACATTGACACTTTTCCTTTAGTTGATAGATGGTGATTCTCCCCTCTCCCTGCACAGAATAATTATGTAGTTGGAAGTACTTCCTCATGCCCAACAACCAGGTCTCTGCATATTCATCCTTCTTGTGCACACCATCAAAGGTAGGAGGCTCGATCTTATTCATTTATCCATGTAGCTTTTCCACCACAGTCCTTCTCTTATGCTTTCTGATAGGAGATGGACTTGAGCTACTGCGCGCTTTCCTAAATGAATGCTCTGGTGAGTGGTGATGTTTCCTTTCAACACTTCTTGTTTTTCTTCTTTCACCATGAGACCTGTGACTCCTTGACTTGCTTGACTCTATCTTCTTATCCATTTTATTTTCTATTATGTCCAAGCTTTGCATTAACTTGATATTGAAGTCATATTGTTGCTCCTTGGATTTCATAAGCTTTTCGTTATTAGCTTTATAGCTTTGGACATCTTTTTGCATTCCCTTTATGGTTTCTACCAAGTTTATGCACTCCTCCTTGGATTATGTACCATCAGCACACAAATCGACATACAAATCCCCGAATTCATCATCATGGTTGTAATTTCTCTGCTCATCTTCCACGCATCTTCCATGTTTTTTTTACTTTATGCGTTGATTTTTTCCTGGTCTAATCGCTGTTAATTTTACAAAATGTGCAAGCAATAAGATTTGATAGATGAATTCACGAGACAACTTCATGAAAACTTTGCACCATTTTGTCAGAATCCTTTCTCCTAATTTCTTGGATGAATAATTGGACTCCTTTGTCCAAAACTTTCCCATCGAATGCTCCCTTACACAA
>WSFP011537752.1:0-11772 GCA_009831015.1 Picea engelmannii
AAAGGTGGGTTTACCCACCCAGAGTGAGAGGTCGGCCTTGCCAGATGGTGACCTTTCACATGTGCCAGTTTGATATAAATAAGAGGCTAGTGCCTCACTTCAAACACACAACTCACTTGCTCATTCTCTTATGAGGCAAGCTGCAATTAGAAGTTGGAGAGAGGAGAAGAAGAGTGGCACATCTCTTGGGAGGACTTTCTGTATTGGTTTGAGTTATCTCTTGAACATTGTATATGCTATTTATGATAAGGAAGTTTTTGCTGGGTTTTCTTCCCCTAGAGGGTTTCCCAGGATAAATGTTGTGTCTCTTGTGAATGTGTATTTCTCAGTGATCTTGTTCTTATTATGCTCTTATCTATTGAAATTCAAAGAACTATAATAATGGCATAAACATTAACAGTAAGTATCACTTTCTGCAAATGTAACCAAACCTTGTCTCCCACCTGAAACTGGTGCGGTACACTGTGTTGATCATGGCATTGCTTATACTTAGCATTGGATTTCTGCAAAATCTCATGGACCTGTTGGCGGATGTGTTGAATCCGCTCAATGAATCTGGTGGCTTTGTCGATCTCAGATTGAACATGGGAAGAGTCTGTCTGTGTGGTTGCAAGAGGTAGTGCAACATCAATGGGACCCAAGGGTTTGAATCCTAGCCCCACCTGAAATGGGCTATGGTCGATGGAGCTATGGAGAGCCCTATTGTCACTGTGTTGAACATAGGGAGACTCTCATCCCATGTACGCAGATGTTTAGAGTTGTACATACAAAGGATGCACAATCATCCAATTGACGAACTCTATTTGGTCGTCGATTTGGGGGTGGAAAGTAGTTTATTTAGTGAGCTTGGTGTCCAACAGTGACCAAAGAATCGACCAAAATGTGTTGAAGAACCTGTTGTCCTGGTCGGAGATGATGGTCTATGGTATCCCAAAATGGACCCACAATCGTTTGAAGAAGAGCTTGGCAGTATCTGTCATTGTGATGTTCTTCTTGCAGGCTGTGAGGATGACCATCTTTGAAAACCGATCAACTACCACAAATACATAATCATTGCCTTGCTTGGTCGACGAAAGTCCATACATGTAATCCATCGAGATGAATTCCCAAGGCTTCTCCGGAGTAGGAATACAGCCAGTGCAAGATCTGATATACTTGCTGATGTCCTATCGAAGTTTTGACCAATATAAATGTTTATGTAGAATGGCCACAATTTTCTCCATGCCAAAATGCCTCGCCATCTGATTGTAGTGGGTTTCCAAAACCAGCTTTGCATGCTTGCTTGCAGGAACACATAAATGGCCTAGATGACATAACAGTCCATCCTGAATGTGAAAATCGGTGACATTTGTGCATGTACCTAAGAGCTGATAGGTGGTGGCGAAGTCCAAATCTTGTTGATAAAGTTGGGGCCACTCAGATGCCTCATGTACACAAGAATGGAGCACAACAGTGGGTGCAGTTGTTGCACCTCTTTTGTCACCTAAATGAGCAAAATAGGGGTGCTTACAAGCCCAATCGGGTCAGCTAGGCAAGACAATAGTAGATGAAAGAGTTAGAAGTGTAAAACATAAGAGATAAGCAAAGAATTAAAATAAGAATGATAACAACAATTAAACTATAGTGCATAAGGACATAAGAACAAGAAACAAACAAGACTCATGCCACCAATGGAAAGGATTGTATTAGTGGAAAGAAAACACCAAAGAAAAAGGGAGACTTTGGGTCCCCTCTTCCTCCCAGGAAGGGCTCTTGGACCCCTAAATATTGAGCTCTTCTTACAAATGAGGAACTAGAATGAAATGGTGAAGAGAATCCAAAACACATTCAATCTAGAGGTGATATGAATGGCTAAGTGAAATGGTGCTAGCATGCTCTTGATGAGGAAAGAGGATCCTCCAAGAGAATATCAGCAGCATAAAAATACAAATGAATTCCTTGAAAATGTAGTGCACCCATGGCCTCCTTTTATAGCATAACTTTGAGGCTTTATTCAACCAGCTTCTAGTGTGAACAAGGGGCCATTTAGGGCACCCTTAGGTCTTTGACCAACCACCTAGCCAGATTCAGCCGAGATTTGGATGTCAAATCGACTTGGAATTTGAACTAGAAGTGGGTGGGAAGCCGACCAATATCATAAATGCACCGTTTTGAGGGATGCACAGTTTTTTGCATTCACAGTTGCACATCGTGCGCATGTGCGCTTTTTCCTGCATTTCTGAATGGCGCATGTGCCCGTGCTCCCTGTATAGTCTTAGCGCACGATGATTTTATTGCTGATTGTATAGTTTTGGGCCTTTTGGAAATGCATTTTTGGTCCATGGGTGAACTAATAGTTGTTTGGAGATGCTGGATTCCTGTAATCATCTGTAGACGAAATTTCAGTGATAATAGATGCCCCCTGATGGATGAGGTTAGGAGCATAGGTATAGTCGAAATACATCAATGTTTCTTCTACTGAGAGTACCATTGTAAGAAAGAGTGATGAGGAGAGTGTCAAGAGAGATCCATTGGAGGGAGAGGGGAACCTATAGGACCCAAACCTTTCACAAGACATTTAAAAAATAAAACTATGTACAAACGAGGCGGGAATACCCCATGCTCGTGTCATGTAACTCAAAAATGTGTAATACAGTTACTGAAGATCTGTGTCAGTGTGGATGACTGCATCACCCTCAGGGGCATGCTGATAATAGCAGAGGAAAATTCTGATGGTGAATGAGCTTGGAAAAGAGGCGATGACACCTAGAAGAAGTGTCGAGGATTTGCAGGCATTGATGGCCTAACAATTTTCAGAGGTCTTCGGAAAATATAAAAACAACTGCATGAGTCGCAAAGTAAGACCCACCACAACATGAGAAAGTGTTGAAGTCGAATGTGGTGGGGGTCAACGGCATCAAAGAGCAATGATGGTTCTCTCTGTGCCATCTGAGACTCCTCATTGTAAAGGTAATGAGAGTCAAGATATTGTCGCCCTGCTAGAAACTGTGCTGATGTCGACAGAAAGGGAGACGCGGCCTCGCTAAGTGGAGGGCTTCATGAAATCAACTCAGACAAAATCAGGAATTGATGAGTAACATGGATGAAGTCTAGGAGTAGTGAGACTCAAGACTGCCTTTGGTTGGGGAGAGATGTAAAGTGGTAGAAACCGTGAAACTGAATCTAGTGTCAGGGGGACAATGAGATGAGGGTAAATTGTGCCAGAGGCGTGAAAAAATGGATAAACATAGAGATCAAAAGGTGTGTGGGATGTAGGATACTCAGGGTTTATGGATAATGTCATTGATGTCGGGAAGTAAAAAATGACCCAACCAAGGGCGACAAGGGTTGCTTTGCCAGGGAAAGGAAGGTCGCTAAATGCGACAACCAAAAGCTAGGTAAATGCGAGAAAAGAGGGTTTGTACACCTACCAAAAGAATAAAAAATAAGTTGGGATAATTGTGCAGATACAGAAATGGGTGCCCCAGTGTAAGATGGCTTGACCTGATGGTGGTGCAAGTTGCATGGAATATAAAATGGAGGGTGGGGGCCCCATAGGCAGGTTTCTGTATTAGGGAAATGTATGGAGGACTATCTACAGATGAGAAAACTGACGGTGGATGAAATGGATGGTTAATGATACTGCGGAGGTGCAGCCAAATTAGAACCATGATGAAGCAACCAGGGAGTCCATTGGGTAAGCTAGAAAAAATGAGGAGAAGGAGTATGTGGCTGATTCTCGGCGATGCGTAAGACTATCGGGACTCCAATCCCTAAAGGGTGAAAACAACATGAGTGTCAAAGTGCCAAGGAGAACTATGAATCAGACAACTCATGGGGGGGGAGAGTGCTACCGGGTGACAGTAACAGAATGTAATGGAGGTAACGGTACTGCAGAGCTGGATATGGGGATCCTAGAGGTAAAGATAGGAGGGTGTGACTGGGAGATGCATTGTGATATTTAGATGGAATGACTACATGCCAGTATCGATAATATACCTGAAGGGGATGCGCTGGTTTGTGATGACCAAGTACCTACACACATGAAAACCAAATACCCGACGTGAAAAATATCTGAAAATAAAGGACATATAACAATTATTTGATAATTTTGAACATGAGCAGGCATACCTGAGTGTGTCATGGAAAGATGCTCCGCCAGGGAAAAGTGCAAATGATAACCTGATTAAAATGTCTGTGTAAGTGGCCGAAGATGGTTTGGAAAACAGATCTTATGGGCTCCTGTACCAAAGAATGAAAGTGGGGAAAATGGCTTAGATATGGACGGTGGGTCCATAATGCCATCCCAGTTTCACTGACACTATGGGCGATCGAGTGGTAATTTGGTGGGAAGACATGGACCTCCCCTTTTCTCGAGGACTGATAAAGAAATATAATGAATTACATTCACATGAGCATTGGTATGGAGTGGCAGAGGAAGCTTAGGAAGATATGTGTGGTGTTCCGCGGCTAATGTGTGGCAGACGTATGGGATAGATGGGCAATGATGAGTGTAATGCCCATATTCTACGCATATGGCACATGCGAAATTGGTTCGTATATGTTGTTTGCATTTGGTTGATGAATCCGTAGTAGCGTGGGATGTACTTGGTGGAGTGGCAAGAAAAAGGTGTGCTTGAGGAAGCTGGATAAAACTGTGTAGCTTGGGAAGAGAAGGACATTTGTGAGTGGGGTGTCCTTTTATTTCACATAAGGCGCAAGGGAGTTGAACTCGGGGAGGTAGTGGAGCGATGAGCTCTTTCTTATTCTGTCTACCCCTAGCCACATCGATGGTGCTAGTGATTGGGGGTGAGGGTGGTGTGGTAGGAAGAAGTATTGGAATCTACACTGGGATTGCCTCTGACTGAGGAGGGAGGGATGGTTGAGGAACCATCTTGGGTGGATGTAGATACCATACCGGGATGGCGATTACTATGTTTGTAAGGGTGAGGGAAGCAACCATTTGGAATGCTTTGACTCCAGGTGGGGGGTAGAAGAAGGGAATTTGGGTAATGGCCTAGGGACTTTCTCCCAAACCAGGATTTTCCCCTGGAGGGTGGGGGGGAGATCCGTGACAAGTGGTGCGGTGGTGCTCGCAGGGAACTCCTGAGGTAGTATTTATTCAACTAGTGGAACTTCGAGATGGGGAGGGGACTCAGTGAAAGGAGTCTTGTCTCCGATGTCTGTTCGTTTAGAGGAAACTACACACACGTGTGCTGAAAAAGATGGTTTTAGGAAAGGTGGCACCCCCTGATAAGTGACCAACATGGATGGGTCTTGGAATAATCCAGGGCCAATGTTGGCAACTGGAAAATCATCCGAGCTAATACAGACAAGGGGGAGGATGTTATCGATGTTGGAAGAATGGTTAGGCTCGTAATGTGTAAGTTGGTCAATGGTGACGATCTTCCCATTATGGGGGAACATCATCCTACGAAACACATAAGAGACGACTACCTTCATAGCATACATGTAGTTGCTTCTGAACAAGATATTGTAATCAAACTGGGCATTGATAACTTCAATGTCAATGAGGATGGTTTTTTCCCCAAGTTCTATGGGGACATTTTGCAAAGCCCTACGGAAGATGTTGGTCGATCGTCGTAAGCTCGAAGGGTGATGGTAGAGGGTACTAGCTTAGGGGAGCCAATTTTCTACCATACATGTTTAGACATGATGCAGGTGGATGCACCTTCATTGATGATACACTGATAAACTGTGGTGTTCTAGATATTAATTGGTATCTAGAAGGCTATTTGGGCGGGAAGACATGGTTCTACGCTATCTGAATCAAATGTGATCAGCTACGTGCCACCTGTGTCGACTGCCCCTAAGGCAGAAATAAAGGATTTTTGTTGTGATGGACAGGTTTGGAGGACCTCCAACACAGAAATGGCTGCGGGAGACTGGGTCAAGTCATCAACCAGATTATAATTATGAGCAGCTCTAGCATGAGGGTTATGCACATTCCGTCGCAAAGGCATATGTGGTATGCGGGGAATGGGTTCTGCATTAGGACGTGGAATCATCAATGGTTGTCCTGTAGTAGCTGGTAGTGTTTCTGAGGTGGTTGGGGTAGATTCGGGAGGCATACCATATTAGCAGTTGCGGGTTTGCAAAAGAATTTCTTCGCTAGTGAGGAGGACACTACTATCAACCGAATTGTCAGGTTGAGTGGCACCCGAGTTTGGATATTGCCCCATTTGTGGGGGGGCAAGGGTGATCACTTGTTGGGTGTTCATCACACCTTGATGTGGAATAGGGTTTTGCAATATCGCCGGGGGTGGTTGTTGCAAATACTGTTGTGGGGCCTGCTGAGGGGCAGGTGGTGCCGGAAGGCCCTGTGAGTTCATGGATGCCCTCATTTGTTGGAGATCAAGAATTTGGGGGCAATGATGAGTATAATGTCCATACTCACCACATATAGCGCAAGGGAAGTTAGTCTGAAGATTTTTGTTCTTCCCTTGTTGTGGTTGATTGTTATGGGTGCCCCCTTGGGGGTCTTGGTAGTGGTTGCCCCCAACGGGATGGTTGTGGGGGTCATTCCCTCCTGGTCCTGGGTTGTCATTGTTTTTGTTTTTTCCTTTCTCTTTATGATTCGGATTGGCCATATTTAACTGTTCAAATGTATGAACCTATTCAATGGGAAAGGGTTGAACAAAGTTGATGCCGACTTGTGGCTATCTTGGTGGAGGATTAACCGGCTAGGGAGGACCAAGAAATGGGAAATATGGATTGTTGTGTGGATAAGATCCATATGGCGTATAGGAAGTAGAGGTACTTCCACTACTGCTAGGGTTATATCCAGGGGTTGGGGGTGGACCCGTACTCGATTGAGAGATCGGATACGGCATGGGTACCGGTGGAGGTTCCCCCAATGACTGAGCGGGAGAAACAAGATATGACTGTTGGTAAAGGGGAGGAGGATAATAAGGATTTCCTCCATATAATGGTGGATATGGAGGTGTACCATACGTAGTTGGTTGTGGGGGGTATGGATTATGATGTGTCATGGTACCAATCAATCCATCCGCGGAGTGAGACATCCCAGGTTTTTCTTGGCCGAATGGAACAGGTCTCGCGACATCAGGTAGTACTGTATATAAGTACCCTGACTGTGAATAAATGAGTTCAAATTGTTGGGTTTTTCTAATGGCCTCTTCTTCAGACTGAGGGAAGGTGGCGGCCACATCCTTGGAAAGGAGGGAAACAAGTGATTTGAGAAACCAATTGAGACATTGTTGCAGGGTGGCTTCAGCTTTGCATAGACTACGTCGCCGACACCATTCGTGAATGTGGTCAATGATGTCCATGGAGGAGGTTTGTTTGAACTCTAAGAGTAGTTCGAGGCCATTTTCATGACGAATTGGTAGTTGAAAGAAGGTAAAAAATGCTTTGTCCAAGGATTCAAAGGTCACATGGGACCCATATTTTTCTTCTACATACCACTTGGCAGATGGGCCAGTGAGTGTGCGTTGAAATAACCTCAATCGGATGGAATCATCCATGATGCTGTTTGAAGAGCACCATAAGTGAAAGGTCATGATATGGTTGACGAGATCGTCTCTCACTTTTCCTTCAAACTTGGGGATGTCTGAAGAAAGTTTGGTAGGCATTGCAGGCCATGTGGAGTTGTGCAATATAGGATCATTGGTGAGTTTAGTCAGATCCGGTATGTTGAGGGAAGCAAGTATGGCATCTGAGGTGGTGGCGAAGGATTAATTCTGGCCAAGGTGTGAGTGTTTTGCGTACTTGATCCTTGAGGGGAAGGAGGTGGGTTTGTACTCCCCCCTTGAGAAGAAGTTGCCCCCCTGCTTTTGTGTAAAGGAGAGTGTGGGGATGTTGGATCTTGGGAAGTGGACCCAAGCAAAGTGGAACCAAGAAAATCTGATCCCAAGATAGTAGCACTTACAGGGGTGTGGGAAAGTACGATCGATGAGTTGGCAAGACTAGGAACTCCCTCGAGGATGGGAGGGAGATTTAGCAAGCATCTGAAACAACAGGGATTCTGTGGGTCCCCTATGATGTCCTACTAGCAAAGTGGATGTGTGCAAATGGTGATGAGAGAAAATTTAATGAACAAAAGACTTTGTATAACTTGGACCTCCACAATATATCTCACAATCATATGTAATTAGGATAACAACATACATAAAATAAAGAAGCATACATGTCGTTAGGTGGATTTTGTCCGCGTGGGAGAACAAAGAAAACAAATGCTCGTGTCCTAAAATACGTAACATCTTTCCTTTCAAACATCACTAGACCTTCCAATAGCATTCAAGAGTGGGGTTTGAAACCACCGGAAGAGGAACTAGTGAAGGATGAAGTAATCAGTTATAATGAGGGGTAGAGGGTATTGCATATCCCGAAAGAACTGGCGATATTTCCCAATAGCCACACAAAATCCGATCAAGGTGCAATTGCAACCCACAATTTCCACCTGGGTAGATGTCCTAAAATTCCGTCACTAAATACCTCGGTCAAAGTGCAGCGTTTAGATTTCCAGCCTAAGAAATGGGTCACGGGCTGGATCCTGTCCAAGAGGTGGGTGCCTCAAGGGGGGACGCACAGAACAATCAGACCTCCACCTTCAACCCTTCACAGGTATCTCCCTGCCTTATGGTGTAGGAACACTTGACTTGGAGGCTTTAAAGTTCCCTATTTGACAACTTCTATTGTTTGAAGATGTGAGAACCAGACAACGGGGAGTTATTTGGATGCCTATCCCCGAAATCCTACCTAGACTTAAAAAGTTCTTTTGGCACCTCCTGTGGAGGAAAACTTAGTGAGTTTTTAGAAAAAATTTAGATGTTGTTGTTTGAGAGATTGGGGGTGTGAGCCAATCTCGTTAAATTTAAGTGGGAGTGGATAGTTTCGTCAAGAAAAGGGTTGGGTATTTCAAAATCCCTTTGGAGGAAACTTACTTCAAACTCCACGTTTCGAGATGAAAACTATGTGAGTGAGTAGTGACTTTGTGTGTGAACAAGTGAAAGTGTGCCAATTTTTTTTTTAATCAATTAGGTGTCACCTTGCTGCATGTGGACTTCGCTTGGTCTTTACAAGTCTTGATTACCTATTTAAATAAGTTTCATTGGTACAACCTTGTAGAATTTTAAAGTCCCTAGGATACTAGCATGTGGACATGTGGGTCCTTACTGTTCCTTTAACTCCCTAATGTGATTTAATCTAATAAAGCTTTGAAACTATCCTAGATTGTGCATATGTGGGCATGTATGAACCCGTTACAAAACCTTTAAACTTCCCTAGTGATTTAATCTAAGAAAGTAAAATTCAATCACTATCCTATCTTTGTAGCATGTGGGCATGTATGGGCCCGTTACAATCTTAGGATGTATTTGAAAAATAAACTAAGAGGAGTCTCGAGGGGGCTGTTATCCTCTCCTAAAGATTTTGTTTTTTTATGGGAGATGAAAAATTCCCTCAATCTCTTTCTGATTCTCAAGATCGCTTTAGGGTGCGAGATAAGAGCATACTCAACGATTGATATCCAATTTTTGGTCCCAATGGAAGTTTTATATGTGATCTAAAGATGATTCCAACTTACACTTTTAGTCAAAGCAAGCCATCCATGTGGCAAAATGAAAGCAAAAGAGGAAATAATGATTTTAACTCCCTAAGTGCCTACTTTTTGACTAATCCTTTTATATGGAGAGGGAATATAAGTGTGGTGCAGATTACAATGTGTAAGGAATCAATTTTAAGAAGGCTACGGGCCTTCCACAAATCACGAAAAGCTTACAATGTGTGTTTTTCTGCACAGGTGCGCGGGTCTCAGAATAGACAGAGGTGTTGTGAGTGCTAATGTGCGAACTGAAAGTGAATTATGGGCATTGGTGCACAGAAGGCGCTGAATAATACAGTGGTTTTGGCGCACGTGCGCTTAAGACATGCCCATGGGTTGAAAAACCCGCACACGTCTGACACACGACCGTGAAGAAAATTCGAAACGAAATTCTCTCAACTTAGCTTTGAATTTGACTTTTTGCAGGTCAGCTTGGGTCGGTTATGGTACCTGCAGGTTAAATAAACAGAAAGAAGAGCTAAAATAACCCAAATGGGGTAGGAAATTGATACATTTCCCCAGTGGAATCGCCAATTTGTTGCACCTCTTTTGTCACCTAAATGAGCAAAATAGGGGTGCTTACAAGCCCAGTCAGGTCAAATAGGCAAGGCAACAGTAGAGGAAAGAGTTAGAAGTGTAAAACATAAGAGATAAGCAAAGAATTAAACTAAGAATGATAACAACAATTAAACTATAGTGCATAAGGACATAAGAACAAGAAACAAACAAAACTCATGCCACCAATGGAAATGATTGTATTAGTGGAAAGAAAACACCAAAGAGAAAGGGAGACTTTGGGTCCCCTCTTCCTCCAAGGGAGGGTTCTTGGACCCCTAAATATTGAACTATTCTTACAAATGATGAACTAGAATGAAATGGTGAAGAGAATCCAAAGCACATTCAATATAGAGGTGATATGAATGGCTAAGTGCAATGGTGCTAGCATGCTCTTGATGAGGAAATAGGATCATCCAAGAGAATATCAATAGCATAACAATACAAATGAATTCCTTGAAAATGTAGTGCACCCATGGCCTCCTTTTATAGCATAACTTTGAGGCTTTATTCAACCAACTTCTAGTGTGAAAAGGGGCCATTTAGGGCACCCTTAGGTCTTTGACCAGCCACTCAGTCGGATTCAGCCGAGATTTGGATGTCAAATCGACTTGAAAGCTGAACCAGAAGTGGGTGGGAGGCCGACCAATATCATAAATGCATCATTTTGAGGGATGCACGGTTTTTTGTGTCCACAGTCGCGCATCGTGCGCATGTGCACTTTTTCTTGCGTTTCTGAATGGCGCATGTGTGCGCGCTCCCTGTGTAGTCTTAGCGCATGATGATTTTATTGCTGATTGTATAGTTTTGGGCCTTTTGGAAATGCATTTTTGGTCCATGGGTGAACTAATAGTTGTTTGGAGATGCTAGATTCCTGTAACCATTTGCGGATGAAATTTCAGTGATAACAACAACCACGAGAGGTCGACTAAGGAAGTCAGTGACACGATTTATGCTCCCTGTATTATACTTGATGTTGAGATGGAACTACTACAGGTAGGTGGACCACTTCTGATGGCGGTCGTTATGCAACTTCCCCTGTGTTTATATGAACTACAAAGGCTTGTGATTAATGTGGATGATTGTCTCCTTTTAGATAATGTAATGTTTCCATTGACGACATGCTTGTACATTGGAATATAATTCCTTGTCATAGATGGGGTATTTCCAGACAATATATGAGAGTGTCTCACTTTGGTATGCCATTAGATGACCGTGCTGAGTGAGAACTACACCTACAGTATAGTCATATGCATCAGTCTCAATCTTGAACGGTTGTTGCAGATCAAGCAATGAGAGTACTGAAGCTGAGCACAAGTGATGCTTCAGATCATCAAATTCTCGTTGTTGTTACTTCCCACACGCAAACTTTTCCCTATCACCACCCTTGGCCACTTGGCTGAGGGACCATGCAATACGGGAGAATCCCAACACAAACTGTTGGTAGAAATTGGCCAGTCTCAAGAAGCTCCAAAGATCGGTTAGTGTGGTCGGGGCTGGCCAGTCACGAATTACTTGGATCTTAGCTAGATCAACATGTACCCCATGCTCATCAACAATATAGCCTAAGTATTGGACCTTTTTCATGCCAAAGGAACATTTTTTCAAGTTGTCATATAGCTTGTGTTGCCGCAGAGTGCTCAAAACCTACC
>WSFP011537755.1:0-11772 GCA_009831015.1 Picea engelmannii
ATCTATATGGAGCAGCCCCAGGGATTTATTTATGACTCATCTTTGGTTTTTCGAGTGAAGAAGTCACTTTATGGCCTCAAGCAAGCTCTGAGGGCATGGGGTGCCAAGATGGACTCCTACCTATTGTCATAGAACTTTGTATGTTGTAAATCAGACTCGGATGTCTACATTCTCAGGATGACTGATTCACTTCTACTTTTAGTTTTGTATGTCTATGATTTGTTGATCACTGGGTGCTCGACTTCAACGATTGTTGCAGTAAAGAGGATTCTACATGATAGGTTTTTTATGATGGACATGGGTACGCTACACTTCTTCCTTGGACTCGAGATCAGTCAGGATGCATCAGGAATCAAAATGTCTCAAGCCAAGTATGCACAAGATCTTCTTGATAGATTTCACATGACAGACTACAAGTCTACTCCGACTCCTTTCCTATCAGGAGTCAAACTTGAAGATGGCGGGGAGACTCCACTAGTTGAAAGCACACTGTACAGATAGCTAGTGGGTATATTGTTTTATCTCACACACTCCAAACCATACCTCTCATATGCAGTTGGCATAGTTTCTAGGTTCATGAAGGAGTCACATGAGCTACATAGGAAAGATACAGAGTGTATCCTTCGATAAGTTCAGGGCACCATCACCTTTGGGATTCATTATGCAACAAACTCTACATTATATCTCATCGGGTTTACTGATTCCAATTGGGTTGGCGATAGCACTGATCGCAAGTTGACATATGGTTACTCACTCAATCTTGGTTCCAAGTCTATCTGTTGGTCGAGCAAGAAGAAAGCTGTCATTTTGCTATCTTCAGCTGAGGCAGAGTACAAAGTGGTAGTTAACATAACCATTAGGCTATGTGGCTACAACATTTTCTCATTGAGTTGGGCATTGAGTTTCATCGGTTGATCGTCATCTGGTGTGATAACTAGAGCACTCTGAAGTTCTGAAGAGATCCAGTTCAGAGGCAATGGACGAAGCACATTGAGATCCACATGCACTACATTTGGGACTTAGTACACGAGGGGATCATTGGCTTACAGTTCTGTCCTTTAGCAGAACAAACAACATACATCTTCACCAAGACTTTCACTAAGCAGAAGTTCCATTCTCTACGAAGTCGTCTTGGAGTGAAGGACACAGTTTCCTAGCAATTATAGTTCTTCTTTTTACATACATTGTACCTTGAGGAGGGGGTTTCCCATGAGGTTTTCCCTCTTTCCTCACTTTATTTTAGTGTATCTTTTGTATTTGGGTACCTAACATGGCCTTGTTGCCGTTACCCATTCTTTATTGTCACCATAGTGATGTTTAGGGGGGGTGTTGGAGTTACTTCACACACACCTAGGATTTCTTTTTCCTAAGGTTTTTCCTTGTTTATTAGTCATAATTAGTCATAATCTATTCTCCTATATTTTAGGGGCGAATATTCTCTTTCAGTTGACACTTCAATTTGAGTATTCGAGTTGAGTTTATATGTTGCATTGGTTTTATCACCTTACAACATTTGGATCATCACCATGATAATTCGACCTTTCCTTGGGATCATCACCAAATTGGCACATTACCCTTGATTTCCTGAGTTAACTCCTCACTACTCTCTGTTCAGTCAGTTAACTAAAGACTAGTTGACTAGTTAACTCAACTAGGTGGCAGTTCACTCCTGTAACTGCCTAAGAGACTAGACTAAGTGGCAGTTCACTTCTGTAACTGCTGGTGTGTGTCCATATTACTCTAGACCATCACTATGGTGCATTGGTTCTCCTCCAGTGTGCACTCATTGAGTTATACAAAGTATATCATGTGTAAATTATTCATTATTCCAATGGTTAATGAAATTTTTTTCATTCTTTCTCTCCTTCTTCTTCTTTCTCCAATTCTCTCTGCAAATGTGTGTATTATTGTTTAGCTAGATCTATTCTATGCATTTTCAACACATTTACAACTTGTAGTGTTCCTTAACCCTTTAAAATTGAAACAAAAACGAGGTATACAAAGAATATAATTGTCGAATAACCAAAAACAAGTGACAATAAAATGAAATCTATAAAGATACCCTTGTATATTGATAATGAAAAGAAGGAAAACAATTTTAACTTTCCTCTTAAGGTTTGGTGACATTTCACTTAGTAGAGCTCCAAATACAAAACAAAAGACAAACATTCTAAAGTATCTATCTCTTTAAATAGATTTTTAACAAACAAATCCAAACAACTTGTAGTTCCAACACTAATGGGTATCAATTACCTAGTGGGAATTATAAAGTGTACCCTTTCACATTAAATAACTATCCACTACTATCCAATGGGCCTTGTTCAAAGATGATGGTTGCATACAAAAATTAACTAATTTGGTTTATAGATGTAGTAGTAATGAATCAGATGACTGTGAATCCACACACTAGATTAATAGATGAGATCATGTATTACTCCCCATTGGTCAACACATAAATATGGAATTTTCCCAGTTGGAGGAGGACCAATCAAATAATTCAACATATTATGATCATGTCTCAAATATTGTAAAACCATATTTGGTGAATATTCTATTAACTTTGAATAACTAGAATGAATGTTCTATGCTTTGGTCGTTTAGTGGACTCACATGTTGCCACTCCATTTTTAGTAGGGCACATGTATGCAGCGGTTTCCCCCAAAAACAATTAATTAGGCATGGAAGACCAATGTAAAAAATAGTAAAATTGTATTAAGTAGGGGAAGAACAAACAAATCGGTAATAATAACATATAGTCACCAACAAAAGAAACAAAGACTTTACATGGAAAAATCGAGTAGCCATAATAAGACATAGTCATCAATGGAAATAAACAACTATTTCACATATGGAAAAGGTAGAGATAATACAAATTATTAAAACATGTAAGAACCCTTACAAGTTATTCACAGATATAATATTTTCTTATTAGGCCCGATAACCATGCTCTCTAGGTTTTCTATTCAAGGTTTTCTCTTCTTAATTTTATGAAGAGGCATTGGAAATATCTATGCTCACACCAGAGATAGACAAGTGTTTTAGTTAACTAACGTGAAATTTTAAATGGTGTATTGGGATCGCTCCATATTATTGGCCCAAGATAAGAACGACCAATATTTTATGAATAAATCCTTTGACTACCCTAGATGGGGTGATGCTAGAATTCTCAGGTTATGAAAGAAACATGGTTTCTTGCATGGGACATAAAGTCCGATCTCCAAATATCCACATAGAAACATTTTCCAATTTGCTTGGTTAAAATCCACATTACTCGTTCCATTGTTTGTTACAATATGATTCTTTGTTGGTGTTTTTTTTTGTTGGGATTATTGTTGCGAAAGGATGGGATTCAACCAATTTTCTTTGTTCAGAGATGGACATCCACCAGTTGACCAAATTGTTAATATGTCCTTGAATGACTAGAGGATGTGAGTTGAAACTCGCCATAAACAACAATTGGGCCTCGAATGGATGAACCATTAGTTGCATTGGAATTGGGGCAATGGATTACAACTAGGGTGATCCCTCCCCTATGATTTTGTTTCCCAGAAAATAGTTTGTTTGAGGATCTTCAAAACTAGGGTTTTTCTCAGTAAGGCACAATGCAATTTTTGAACAAGGGGTGGATTTTGAAAAACACTATGTTGGGTGATTGTGGATAGATTTGTCATGTGGGCCTTGGAAAAACACACTTGCAGGAGCTTATGGAACTCAGTTATTCCACCCGGTTGGGGTTTTATGCCCTTAGACAAAATTGTCAATATGTCCCTGATGTAAATTTTGACATGAAACTCTATGCGACTAAATTTCATATTTGAAAATTGCTTCCTAGTGATATAACTACCATTGTACAAGTTTACACTAAAATTATTGACTGAAAAACATATGTAGTGGAAACAACAAGATTAGATATTAATAATCAATATACAAGAGACAATAATTATGTTCTGTAACTTTATCCAATCCTTCAAATTTGAGGAAAAAACTACTCCTCTCAATGTCACCAAGAATGAGGACAAAACCAATCCTCTCAACCAATACAATGTCACAAAATATGAGGACAACCTTACCCTTCAATAACCATACAAATAAAAATACCAAACATCAACAATATTTTGGAAATTTCCTCCGCTCAAGAATCTATTGTAGATCACATGTATGAACTACTGATCTCACCTATCAACCTGTACGGATTTGTACCTAGCTAGAAAAAAAGATACAGGATTCACCTTACTGGAAACCCATAGACATATATTTTTTGTTCCACTACAAATTGTGTATACCTTATATGTGATTTTTCCTTCAACAACCCATGTATACATGCACTTCATCCTCCTCCAAACTCTGTATTGTGCGAAAAATTCGCTCCACACGTGCGACCTTCTTCGCCTCTCTCTTCATGGAAAAATTCACCACCTTTCATACTTTCCCTTTGTTAAGATCACCAATCCTCCTTGACACAAGTGTAGACTCACTTATGCCAACTCCATTCTTCCACAATGATATTCTAATGTCACAATGACATCTCTCCTTTATATAGGAGTCTAATGAGTGAGTTTAGGATCCCTTCCTAAACTCAAAAAATAATTAGAATATTTTAATAATCTTTGTGGGTTTTTCATCCCCACACAAACCCACAAATCCCATCAACTATCCCATGAGGTGCTATCTTCATTTATAGGTTTATTTCACTGAAATGAAAGTCAAAACTGGTGCCAATGAAAATTCTCACATGCACAACACCTTGGCCTCTAGTGGGAATACCTCCTGAAGATACAAAAAATCAACACTCCCTCTTATTGAGGGAGGTATCCCATCCTACGACATCAATATGAACTATTGTTGCACATAGTAGATACAAATATGGATCTACCACCTCATTTGTACTCCAATAGTAGTCCAAATTGGCTACTCCCTTTTTCACTGTGAAAAATGGGTCGTTGAACTCTGTCATGCATATAAGTCTTGCTATCAAGTCTGTCTGATTATTTGCATCGACATTCATTGGAGCACATCATGTTGTCCATTTTATCTGACTAGCCACATCCTTGGTTACTTAGGAAAAACTTGTTTAACTGGTCGCATCCTTGGTCATTGAGGAAAAAATTATCTGACTGGTTGCATCCTCAGCTACTGAATCAAATTCTATTGTGTAATCTGCCTCACTGTTTTCTCACTCAGTGACTGAAGAAAATACTACTCTCTAATCCTCCTGACTATTTTCCTCCTATGTCACTGTAGCAAAACCCGTTGAAACAAATGTATCCTCCATGGAGGTCTCAAATTCCCTAGAAACCTCTTTCCTGTGAAGATCATGTCTGGCCCCTTCAACCCATGTCACCTTTATTTTAGTACTGGAAGATGTATCTATCCCACCTGAACCTGAGGTGGAACTCCCTATGGATGAACATCTCTCCCTCTTATCCAACCAACTTTGCCTAAGATCAGGCTCACTCTGAGACCACATACTCCTCCTAAAACTTGACTCCCTCTAAGTCTGTACAACACCTAGGGCCATATGTTCCTTGTTCATTATCCTCTACACAATCCTAGGAGGATGATCCTCCCTCTTGGATCCTGAGGGATGACTCATTATGAACTCTATATCCCTCTAAGACAATACTACGAGTGGGGTCACCTACCTCACCACTCGTGGAGCTACCTGTTTCTTCTCATTTGTCTCTCTTCTCTTACTGGCCACAACACTCATAGGTTGGCCCCTCAGCCTATAAAGGTTTCCCTCCCTAACTACAAGAACCACTGCTAATATGAATTTAGACTGTTTAGGCATAGGCATTACTTGTCCATCTCGAAACAATACATGATATCCCTTCCTATGAATATCTGATATTGAGAGGATATTCCTTCTGAGTTCTGGCACCCACAAAAAATTTGAAACCCTCAACATTTCTCCTTACTCCAATTGAAGTGATACAATACCATATCCTTGTACTAAATGCTTGGCTCCCATACCAACCTCCACACATAATTTTGAGCCATTCTCTTTGAGAGTGTAAAACAACTCTCTATCATTTGTCAAATGTAATTATGCTTTGATATCCATTAACCATATCTCCTTTCTAGAGACAGTACCTGAAAGAGAAGAGACCAAAAATATCTGCCTCTGGAACCTGTCGGCAGCCTCATTAACCTATGTTGTTGATGTTTGTTGCCTCCTTCCTCTTCCTCTCTAGTGTGGACACTGTGAAACATAGTTCCCAAAATCATGACACTCAAAACATATAATATTACTAAGATCCTTCTTCCGTCTCAACTTTAGAGATGCTTCCCTCTCAGGAGATTCCATTCTCCCCGAAATACCTCTTCTCTCTGGAGAACCCTTTCTTCCCTTCTTAGAGTAGGCTGTAAGGGCCTAGTTCTCATCACTGCTACTCTTTACCACACCATCCATATCATCCTTGGATACTAGTCAGGTTTCCTTTTGGATGCAATATGCCCATATCTTTTCAAGGTATGGAAACTTGTCTCGTGCATAGATATCCTACACAAATGGCTCCTAGGACCTAGGAAGACCTCTCAATGCTATATTCACCAACTCTCATCATGCATTGTCTCACCGATAGCTATGATTTGATCTCATAGATGAGTAATCTTCATATGATAACTGATAACTATGCCTTCACTGGTCATCATGACAATATGAAGTTGATGCTTCAAGTGTAGCATCATGCAAGTATTCTTGTTTTGCTAAAAACAAACCAAAGCATCATACATATCCTTGGAGGTTACTTTCTTGGCAATGTGAGGAATCAAGTGGTCCTTCATGAACTCTAGAAATAGTCACTTGGCTTTCACTTCCCTCTTCTTGTTGAATTCCAAATCTACAGGATTAGTTGGGCTAGGAACCACATCCTCAACATACTCCTTCATATCATTCTCTTCCAATAGAAGGAGAACCGTGGCCTTCCAAGCCCAGAAGTTGGTTTCCCCTTCCAACTTATCCTCAATATTCAATGTATTCACCATATTGACCTGTCGAGAACAAGAAAAAGTAGAACACTCTTTCAGTGTTGTAGCCACCAAATTGTCTCAAGATGATCCCATTCTCTTCAAATCCCACACTTTGATACCATGCCAATTTTCACATTCAACTCTATATGACAAATTTCATATCTAGAATTTGCTTCCTAGTGATCTAACTATCACTGAACAACTCTACACTGGAATTATTGGCTAAAAAAATATACATCAGAAACAACAAGATAGGAGATGAATCATCAATACACAAGAGACACAATAATTTTGCTCTATAAATTTATCCAATCGTTCAAATCTGAGGAAAAAAACTAGTCCTCTCAATGTCACCAAGACTGAGGAAAAAACCAATCCTCTTAGCCAATACAATGTCACCAAATATGAGGACAAACTTTTCCATAAATAACCATACAAAGCAGAAGACCAAAACTAAAAAATATTCTAGAGATATCCTATGCCCAATAATCTGTTGTAGATCACTTGTACAACCTGATGGTGTCACATGTCAGCGTATATGGATCTGTACCTGCCCAGAAAACTAGATACGTGATTCACCTTACTGGAAACCTAGAGACATACAATGTTTTCTCCACTACAAATCACATATACCCTATACACAAGTTTTCCTTCTGCAACCCATGTATATACCCACTTCGTCCTTCCAGAAACCGTGTATTGTACAAAAAATTCACTCCACATGTGCGACCATCTTCTCCTCTCTCTTCAGGGCCAGATTCACCACCTTGCATACTTTCCCTTTGCTGAGATCACCAATCCTACTTGACACTTGTCCAGACTCACTTATTCCAACTCCATTCTTCCACAATGTTCTTCTAATGTCACAATGACATCTCTCCTTTATATAGGAGTCCAATGACTGAGTTTAGGAGCCCTTCCTAAAATAAAAAATTAATTATAATATTTGAATACTCTTCTGGGTGTGGTACCCCAACACAAACCCACAAATACCATCAACTTTCCCATGAGGCCCTAGCCTCATTTCTAGGTCAATTTCACTGAAACAAAAGTCAAAACTAATGCCAATGAAAATTCCCACATGCCTGACACCTTGGCCTCTAGTGGGAATACCTCTCAAAGATACAAAAAATCAACACCTGAATGGCTTGAGGAGGCGAGAGCTTACAAATCTGAGTTATTCCACTTATTTTGGATTTTATGCCCCTAGACCAAATTGTTGATACGTCCATGAATGGATTTAGAAGGAGAGTTTCAACTTGCCATAAAACTATAATTGGGCCTAAGTTAAATGAGCCATCAGTTGTGTTGGACTCATGACACCAAATTACAGCTAGGGGTACCCCTCCATTGTGATTATGTTTCACGGAAAATGGTTTGTTTGGTGATCTCCAAACTTAGGGTTTTTCTCAGTGAGGCATAGTGAAATTTCTAAACTAAGGGTCGATTTTGAAGATCATATCATGTTTGGTGCCCTTATTTTGTTCTCTTATTTTCTGATCATGAATCTCTTATGCACACTTTTTGGAGTGATATCGTGGATGTTTTTATTATTTTGGTGGATGTTTCATGAAACTAGTGTTTCTTCATGAAAATAAACTTGCTCTAGTAAGTGGTCTTTTCCAAGTATTTATGTTTTCTTCATGGTATTTAAGTAAGTCCTATTTTAAAGTCGTAATTAGTGCATTTTATATTGTTTCCTTGGACAATTCTTGCTAGAAGCTGTAAGGAAGGATTAATAAGTTTTGACCTAGGATTACGATTGGATTATCCTAGGGTTTTGATCTTTAAGTCTTATCTTTCCTTTAGTCTCCATTGAAGGTGTTTTATTGACTCAGTTTTCCCAAGAATACAAAATGACACTAGTCTTTATCATTTGCAAGTGATATGAAACTCTAGTTTATCTCTCTCTCTAGAAATTTGCATTAATTAATTATATAATAGGGCACAAATAAACAAATATTATACCTTAAAAAATTGAAAATCTTCTTAAACATAATATACTAAGAAGCCTAGAATTTGTAATAGGTTTGAGGTATGCAAGGTGTTGGTGAGTGAGCATAGAGATCTATAGAAAGTGATATATAGTGTTAAAATGGGGGGTGGGATAGAAATTTTTGTTTATAGATACAATATCTTAGTCCAAAACATCATTTTTCTTTCTTGGTGGAGACATTTTTACACATTAATCCATCCTTTCGACTCAAACATTTTTATATACTTATTAGACTCTCAAATGAGATTTTATCCAAATTTTCTACTGATAGTTTATCCAAACTCTTTACTGAGAGTGTGCATCATGCATATTCTTTCCACAATTTTCCATAAATTGCTACACATTTTCATGGTACAAACCTTACCCTACCTTAAGGGTTTTTTGTTTAATTATAACGGTTTTCTAGAATGTCTAGTTTTACAGACATTCTATGTGCTAAAGAACACCACATTGTATTTAGTTTACATTTTATCAAAAAAATTCCTACCCAATATAAGAGTAAACCTAGGTTTTGACAAATGAAATATATCCGTAAGTTGATTTATGTACATATAATTCATCCATAGTTTTTACACTTGAAAGTGCTCTAATTGAATGAACCCAAATTGAGAAATTACATGCTAACTTCACATCCAAGTAAGGAGTTTGTATTTAACTCATAGTTTCTCTAATAATAACCTTTTCTATTAAGTCTATCAAACTTCTTCCAATACTCTTTGAATAAGCCCTGAAGAGAAGCCTTACAATCATACAAAACTATTGTCTATACCAATAGTGCGATGAAATTCTTCAATGTTTCAACAATTATGTTTCATAGAATAGAGGGATTTCATGCTTCCTATTATATGTTTCTCAATACAAAAGTTTGAATTACAACTATACTTGAATTCAAATCTTATGTACTTGTAAAAAGGAACCACATCCATTGTTTCGTCCTTGAACGTGATGGTTCTATAGCTATCCCAAATACTCATTATCATTACCAATGTGTGTTTGAATCGACTACACCTCATATTTTCTAGTGTTGAATGTGATGTTTATATTCCTATCCTAAGTACCACTACTATTACCAATATATGTTTGAACTAACAAAACAATAGAATAAGAATAACAAAATAAATATTAATAAAAAACTTCAACATTATTTGTGGAAAAATTTTGAGGTTAGTAAAAATATATATCTTATTTTGTTTTAGATTCCTCACAAATTCTCTTCACTAGAGTATAAGCGCAAATCTTGTATCATGGAGTTTAAATATAACACATTTTGTGATTGATAATTGTATGTACCTTATAAAAATCCATTTTCATCTTAATCATGTCCTATTTCAAAACCACACTACATTGGGTTGGTGTGAATGGCCATAGATTTTGTTTATAAGATATTTCAAATTGAAGAATGAAATGATTGAGGTAATTTGAAATAAATGTATCTTCTATATAATGCTATGAATATACAGATACACATTTAATCTATTCACATTAGATTCACCTCGTAGTCTCCCTATGACATGATAGAATCATCCCAATTTCAGATCCCATAGAGAACCCTAAAAGACCAAAATAAGTATATGTAAGAAAGAAAAGTCCCCCCAAAATCCCAAAAATAAAAATAAAGCAAGTTGCTAAAGAGTTATAACAATAAGCTCTCAATGGTCCCAAAATTTTACAATCTTCGAAAATTTGAAATAAAAGAATTGTAAGCTAGACATAAACCCCATCTACATATTGTTAAAATGTAACCATTATATAACTAGAAGAAACAAGTAATCCCATGTAATAGTCAATGTGGGCCTTAGTCTCCATGTGAACATTAGTTCAAATATATTTGTGACACATCAACTCTTCTCAAAGTCATATTATACAAGGAATTGAATTACTTTTTTCCTTAAATACACGGGTCATTTTGATGTATAATCCTTCTCAATTATTTTGACAACATTTTGATGAAAAAATGATGAAAATAAACAAACATTGCAATTCATAAAACACGTTCCATGATATATATATATATATATATATATATATATATATATATATATATATATATATATATATATATATATATATATATATATATATATATATATATATATATTCAACATGGTCTCAATTGTACATTTTTTACAAAGTACCACATTGTGCCCAATATACAAAATGTCGACAAGTGCGCAAACATGGAAAAATTTATTATGTCATATGGTTCCCTAGATACAAAATGACACTCATTGGTCACTCATTGACCACTGACACCCTCGCCACTATCGAGGGCTTCATAGAACTCGATATTTTTTCTCTTACTCAAAGAAACACCTTGAGTGGTTTTGTGCCTAGGCGTGGTTCATCATTTCGAAGACTAGACAAAGAAACAACATTCTTATAAGTTTTTTTTCCACAAAGAATTAAAAAACTTACAAAATGATACTTTGTGATTCAATCCAAGAAAACTCACTGCAAATGATACTGACAATCAGGAGGGTGTTAACCCTTCTCTGTGACCCTAATCTATCAGCAATGCCACCCTGCACTAGTTACCAGGATCAAAGCATGAAATTTAAACAAAAATGCATAAAATCAGTTCCATTCATGATACATAAAAATTCATCAACAAATGATCTGACTGTGAATAAATAAGGAAATGATGGAGAGTTGCTAGAATATGGAGTGTTCGAATGTACAATTTTCTCTGAGGGAACTTCTACTATGGCAGCCTCAATGGATGGCATAGTTTGGTCTGCAAAAAAGATGAATGGTGGGTCACGTGTGGTTTCAACCACTGTGGATGCATTGGATGGAAAAGGTGG
>WSFP011537764.1:0-11772 GCA_009831015.1 Picea engelmannii
CTTCATCATTAAAGAAAAGAACATCAAAACATTGCACCAGATAACTTGACAACATAATTAATTTCTCTTACTCATTACTGCATCATTCATGAAATAGGATAAGAAGTAGTTCTTCTCCAAGTCCAATCACATGCATCTGATGAAAATAGTTTGTCTTTGGTCTAGAAGGACTTCTCAATTCACATCAGTCTCAAAATAATTCTTAACAACCAAAAATAAAGAGTTCTTACAACAACCATCGACCCCTTGTTAATTGGCCGATGTCTTTATTTATAATATGGAGTTCTTACTGAAACTAACGGCTAATTGTAGTTTAAACAAAACAAAAATTGCCATGTGGCATTATATTCTAATAGCTTCTTTAACAGTCGTCCCAAGATACTTCTTGGAATGGATGAATGCTCTTGTATTCATTCCAACTGATAAACAATTTTTCATAAGTTTAGGCCCATGGAAATCTATGTTGTTCCAATGGGGCCACATATATTCCCTTGATGTCTGCTGCATGCACCCGATACTTTACTAATATGGAGTTCAGTTGTTGTAGCATGGCTCAAGATTTGATCAGATGTTCTGTGAATTTTTGTACTTTCCCTGGCTTCACATCGACTATTTTTTCTAACTCTTTGGTCCATAGTGCATCTTGTTCATCATGCATCTTGACCACGTTGCTCATTTAAATGAAATTATCGGGGGTGCTGAACTCGGGGAACTTGGCATTCTATATCTCTCTGTTGATCCTGCTTCAGAGTTTCTTTAGGGTTCATCGATGAGATCATCGAGCAAGCTTTGTTCGGTGTTTGGAGAATCCTTCCTGCAAGCGGGGTTGAGATAGTTTAGCGATCGAGAAAATATGACCTAAGATACCAACAAACATAATTGATCAGTGCGTACCTGTGAAGCTCGTTATTCTTGACCGTTTTAATACTTACGTGATCCTGGTTTCTCCTTTGAACTACCTACGATGTCTTTTATCCACGTTGTTGCTCCTTTTCAGTTTAAATGAGTCATGTCATCATGCCAAAGCATGGAAAATTGAGTACAACAAACACTAGCATTGGAACCGTCATAATAGCTGCTTGACCTTTGGGACTGGGAAAATACGCCAGAGTTGAGCATGTGCATGTATGCTCTTAGAAGGTCAGATACCGTAGTAAGGAAGTCATTAAATGACTCCAAAATTTGTATTACCAAGTGTGTCAACTATCATTCGTCAATAATGGAAGCTGGGGAGTTTAAAGAGATTGGAATTTTCGTACTGCACATTCTCTGCACCTCTGATCGATGACGCATTAAGCATTTTGGATTACATCTGATGATAATTTGTGATGTATTAAGTCTTCAAGGAATATTTTCACAAAATGTGAGTGTGATTTTGGCACGCTCTGGTTTACTACTCTGTTTATCTATAAATTCTAGGAATTCTGTGGGGAATTCCACGCATAGGTCGATTTTATGCTTATGTGACGCTAATCTTGTGTGTTTATCCAGGTGAAAATCAGTGTAGTGGTCCTTAATTACCTACAGGCTTCCAAGCCACCACATTGTTGCATTATGAGATCCCCTCCTAATAAGGGACAGGGTTTGCAAGGTAGCCGAAATGCCAAGTCCGAGCCCCAACGCACCTAAGATTCATTCTTATTGGCTCCCAGTGTCCTCGAGGCTTTGATAGTAGGAACATGATTTCATTCAGATAAGGTGTCAGTGCATCTAGCGGAAGTTGGGTGGGAGAGACATATGCCTAAAGGAGGTATGCTAGAGACTGCACCCCCATAAGAGAGAACACCATGGAGAAGAGGGAGGCCTAGGAAAGACATGGGAAAAGGGGAGGAAAACTAGCCTCAAGCTGAAATGAATATACATCCCATCACTGAGGGGTCTATGATGCTTACTTATCAGTTGAGGCTCATGGGGAATTCTAGTAAAGGAAATGGGGAAGGAAAGGGGAGGGAAAAAGAACTAGGTTCTCTAGTCAAGAGTTCCATCCAACAGTTAGAACAGACCCAACCTGCTATAGCTAAACTCTACCAAGAAAATAGAGAGTTGCGAGGCTAGTTGGTGGTGAAGAACCAAGAGGTATCGATGATAAAGGGTCACGGAGGAAGCACAGTTTGGCTCCAAAGACAGCTTCGAGAAGCTCAAGACACAATTTTGCAGTTGCATGAGGTGCAGAGGATGACAATGAAAGAGGGAAAGGAAACATTATAGGATGCAAGAAGTAGTCCAGGAGAAGGTGTGTGCGCAAGAGATGCATAACGAGAAAGCCTTTGCTTTGCGTTCCCCAAAGTGACGCTTAAGATTTCTTATTTTTGTAGTAAGGATTTTGTACTCTCAGTGTGACCGGGCTGGTTAGTAAATATGTCGACCACATTTATTTGTGTGTAGCCCAAGTTTGGCGGGAATTAATTTATGAAAACTTGAAGCTTATTGAATGTATCCCATGCCCTTTTGAATGTAAATTAACTACGTTATTTTATCTGAGTTTTTTGTGCAAATTATATGATTTTATATCTGTTATTTTTGCAATGTGAGTTTGTTAATATGTTCTCTCTAAAACTTGACATTGACATGGCTTATCAACTCGGGGTTACTTAAATTATTTGAACATACAATTTAGCGTTCAGATGGTGGGTAAGGATTGTACTTAGGGGGTCTATTTACGTCAAAATTACTTAAAGGATATTGTGACTACCTACACTTGAGTGGCGTCGGGGATCAGAAAATTTAAAATGTAAATTTTGATGAGCATTGTATTTTGTAATTCTTCGACGTCGAAATCATGTTGGGTGTCAGAAATCGGTGATACCTCTCTTCTCTTTGCACGATGCTTACCTTTTCATTTTCCTGCCAAAGCCAAATGGGTCAGTCTTCGGTGATACCTCTGCCAAATTTCAATCGTAAAAAGGAATACTTTCAACTGCCAACACCAATGAGGATCGGTGTTCGGCTATTTTAAACTTTCTCAAATGATTTTCAACACCTTTAACGTTTACCGATGCCAAAATACTAAGCGCGTCGGGGAGATATTTAGTGTGTCAATTCCCTAAGAAGTTTATTAAGGACCCTTTAACGATTAAGATGATTCTTTGTTGTATGTTCAGGCAAGATTTAGAATGAGCATAAAAATAAGCGCAAGTATCAATTTCATACTGAAGGCCTAACATATATTGTAAAGGATCAAGTGGTACCCAAAAGTAAAAATGAACATAGACTTTTAGGGTGTGTTGAGTGCTCAACAATACCATTTTGAGTAAATGAAGCTACTTAAAATCAACCAGACTTTTGTTTGTAGGGTTCGCCAAGTAGTCTAAGCTTTAGGACCTTGAAATAGATGTGGAGAGGAAACTCTTCAAGGCCGCTTAAACAAACATAAGAGATTGTGATAGGGAGTGTCAAAGTCTAGTTTCATAAGAGTCAGTCAGGACCCCCTCTAACATAGGGGCTAAACACAAGGTTGCATGAGGAAAGGTTGAGGAGATAACCCCTCCCAAATCCGTATCGAGCGTAGTGGGGAACCTATCTTGAGGGTCATTCTTGGGATTTACGTTGATCACATTTGACTACAAATCCTAGTGGACCTTGAATCCGTTTGATATCCTCAATTTTCTTCCAAACCATTTTCCTTCGGTACCCTTGAAAGGATTCTAACTTTGTTATCCTTCTCATTAAAATCAGCCTGACTGTCGACTGTACCTGCTTGGTGACTGACTGCGTGATGGAAACAAAGTTGCATATTTTTTAGGGACTTACATGGGTGACTATGGTGGTATACCCCAGTACCTAGGGAAGAATTCAGATCGCACTTTGTAGAGTATACCCAGAGTTTATTTCTGTGGTCAAGTTACACTTGCACTGGTAAGTTTCTCTAGTGTCAATTGGCGTAACTGTTCTTCCTTCCAATCAGTTGTTTTCTTGATTTTTTGTTGGTAACTTTTAGTGTGTGCTCTGTGGTTCATGCTAGCTCAACCTTAGAGTGTTGGTTGATCATTTCACATGGTGGAATATCAAAAAATCCATAGTTCGTGTAGGATTCAGGGCCTATCATCGGTTACTTTGGATCCACCTTTGCCACTATTGAGGTGCGGGCTAGATCAAGAGGGTTCATTTGAAGTGACCAAGCCACAGGAAACTATACCTAAGCCATCTTCTAGAGAATAATTTCCTGCACTAGAGGAGTCCACCTTTTTTGACCTCGAAGCTTAAGGATTCATGCCCACAAACCCTCTGATCATTGACTTATCAATGCTTCTTCTTATTTAGATAGTCACTCCTGAGGTGACTTCATCTTAACGTCATTTTTTTAGACAAGTGATGATGGAAGCAACTAGTGCTACCTCTTATGGGAGTCCTCATACTCACATCTCGACTGTCACAGGAGGGGGTGTCGTGCCTCCTCCCCCACCTCCACCTATCAAGACTACGACTATCCAAACACCCACTACTTTGGATAGTGGCAGAGTCCCTTCAATGAATATGACCATTGTTCCCTCTATCCAGAACATGTATGGTGCTCCCTTTTCCTATGAGATGTCGGGTTTCGACTCTAGTTTGATCCTATCCTACTCTACTCTATATATTGTTGGTCTAGGGGTAGGGAGCTCCAATGATCCCTTATAAGGATCTGTCACAAGAACCACTGCCCCATTTAACACTATCCATCATGGTGGAGGTCATATCCCTCCTCCATCCCCTTCTCTCAGAGGCACTTTCCAATAGCCAATCGAGATTAACACTAGCTCTAGTTTTTTCAATGGGGGGAGTATTGGAACTCAATCCTACATGAATCCAACAGGGTCTATGACTTTTTCTTTGTTTGATGCATTTGGAAATAATTATTTCTTATTGTCTGGTTTCTCGGCAGGGAGAAACCCCGTATTTGGTCAACCAAACCCTATGCAAGGCTTCATTCCTTCACAGGGAGCGATGACATGATTTTAATCCTCACAAGGTCTTGGAAATCCCTGGAAAGGCTCATTTCCTTCACAAGGGATGTCAATCAGTGAAACCCCTCCCACACTCAGTTGAGCCCCAGGTAGGTTTCAGTACCTATGTTGGGAGGGTTAGCTAGGGGCATCCCCAACCAAGGTCCTTGGAATACCGTGCATGGAGAAATCCATACAAAAGGAATGTCATCCAACTATGGGAATCATCCAACAATTCAGAATCAAGTGAAAACTCCTTTTACTGGCTAGGGCCACCATGGTTTCTACCAAAACCCTAGCCAATAGGAAAACATTTTTTGGCAACCTGGTGCCAATCAAAATCTAGGCCCCTCTTTTCCTTTGAATCCACCTCAACCTATACTACCTTTCCTAGCAACTTTGCATTTTCCAGAATTGTCAATGCTATTGAACGACCCGATCTATCATGATCCGTGTTGACCCCCCATGCCGACTAAGTTTCCCTTCAACATCCCTAAGTTTGAAGGAAATATTGGAGAATATCCATGTGATCATGTTACATCATTTCATTTATGGTGCTCATCCAACTTGTTAAAGGATGATTCCATTCAGTTTCATTTGTTTCAACGCACTCTTATAGGGGGTCCTGTGAAATTGTATATTAAGATCGATAGCTCGAAGTACACTTACTTTAACAACTTGGCTATGGTTTTCTTAAGCCATTTCCAGTTACCGGTAAGATACGATGTCGACACCGAGTTGCTAGCCAACTTTGAGAAAACAAATCTGTCCATATCTCGGATCACATTAGAGAATGGCATCGACGAAAGATATTTATTAAATTTAAGGTCCCTCCCATATTTTTTCTCGAGTGGTTTCTAAAGTAATTGGTTCCTAGTGTATCCAAAGCCATCGCGACATTCATGGTTTTTTTCGAAGAAGAGGCTATCATGAGAGCCCATAAAATGGAGTTGATTTACTCCGAATATGGTATGTTGTATGAGATCTTTCCCGATGCATTGAGGTTGAATTTCGACAAGACCAAACAAAAGTCTAGGCCTCACACCGATGGCATAGTAGGCTCAACACAGAGCAAGCCCATAGATCAGTTGACTAATTAGTTACATCAGTTATCAATTCACTAGACTGTGGCTAACCAAACTCCTAGTTCGGCTACCCCCTTAACCCTAATTTTGGATGTACATAGTGTGCAATCAATGAATCCCAAGGGTAACCAACAATCCAAGGGAAAGAGGAAATGTAAAAGCCAATAATGGTAAGGGGGATATGAAGGCTGTGAATAATGTTGGAAAGGGTAAAAACGAAAAGAGGAAGGTGAAGTGTTTGTGTAATATTTACACTGACGATCAATTAAATCACCAATTCCCTCATCTTGAGGAAGCCCAAAAGATATTGGAAAAACAACAACTTGTCATGTTAACCAACTCTTTTCCACAAGGGAAAAATATGGCTCAAGCTTTCTCATCCACAAATGTTCCTAGGGGAAATCAGGGAGCCCCCATGCCTAATGCTAATAATGGAGACACAAACTTTTATATGATGAAATCCGATGCTCATCTGTAGACTAGGGCTCATAATTACGAAACACCAAAATCTATTGATAAGGGAAAATAAGCCTCCAACCCACCGCCTCCTCTTCAAATTGAGAATATTATGGGAGAAACTATGACTCACATCACTAAGGGTGCGTTTAAAAATGACTCTCACAACCCAAACACAAGGGCTGCTCAGAATTACTTTTTCATGGAGGATCTGTCACAAAATCCTTGTGCAATATCTACTTTGGAAGTCCTCTAGAGTTTACCCTCACAGAGGAAAGAATTGTTGTCTGCCTTGGAAGAGGCCGAGACTGCTAACTTGGGAATGATTTTTTTTTTCCCTACATATTATAAACCGCGTCTTCCTCACCACATCAATTTTCAGATAGTAGTGGTGTATGCCACGAAATCATTAACACAATTTTTTTTCCATATGGTGGTTGATGAGGGTTGCTCAACTTGTGTGATGTTGTTGGCATGTTGGAAGGCCATTGGCCAACCTGAGTTGTCTTCATCGCCCATGTTGCTAATCTCTTTTGACTGTCTATCTTTTATACCACATGGCATACTTCCATCCTTCCCCATGGAGTTTGGGGGGAAAACCATGTGTGTCAAGGTAGAAGTAGTCAATGTTCCTCTCGACTACAATAACTTGTTTGGGCAGAGTTGGACCTATGCTATGACAATAGTTTTATACACCATTTTTGGGGTCTTATGTTTTCCTCACGAAGGCCATATCATAATTTTTTTATCAATTATCCTTATCCCATCCTGACCCTTCATTAGGGGCATCCATGGTCCCGATGATTGACAACCCGTAGCTAGGTACCATCAACTTTGGTGCCATATTGTTTCCATCTTTAATGGATAATTTTGATTATCCATCACCTGCTAATGATGTCAAGTTTATTTCGGTTGTCCCCAAACAGCCAAAGGCTGCGATATTTCAAGTCACTTCTTTTAGAATGAGTTACTTTAATGACCCATAGATTTTACCTTACCCATTGGCTTCGATGGAAGGGGTAGGGAACCCTAGAATGGCTATGCCCTTATCCACTGCTGATGTTGTGTACAATATTGTCCAACAAGCCTTGGCCAACTCTGATCTGACTCCCCCACATGAGCTAGATATCATTCTCATTCCTATTTGGGCTCAATAATCTCTCGCCACTCATGATCCTTTGGACTTAGTATTTCCCTATGATGAGGTGATTTTGGAGGCAATGACTGGGCTAAATAGACCTTGGGATGATCTTCACCACAGATCTTATTTCTTACCCGATTTGAGGAGAGTAGAGGTAGGAGATTTCACTATGACCATGAATGGAGATGCTCCTTGTCTTGTTAACCCTCTGGCCATGCACAAAATATGTGTCGAGGGAAACATGGAAAATATAGCTAAAACAATTCCTATCGACGTCTCTAGAACACCTGGCATCGTGGAAAAGGTCTTTGTCAGAGCAAATTGTTCCCCCAAATATATTTAGATCTATATTGAATTATTTAGATAGTTTTGTGACATCTTTTCCGAGTTTTATGAGGATATTCCAAGCATTGACCCACGTATAGTTGAACACGAGATCACAACTTACCCCGATGTTAAGCCTGAATGATAGAAGATTCACCCAGTCAATCCTCACAAGGAAGCGACAATCAAGGTTGAGGTAGAGAAACTCATCAAGGAGGGTTTCATCTATCTAGTGCAATTGACGGAATGGGTGTCAAACCATGTTCCTATCAACAAAAATCAAGGTACGATATGCGTGTGTATAGATTTTCATGATATGAGAAAAGCTTTCCTGAAAGATAATTTTTCAACCCCATTCATTGACCAGATTTTCGATGAATGTGTGGGTTTTGAGGTCTTTTATTTTATGGATAGTTTTTCCAAGTAAAACCAGATTCAAATCAAGCCTGAGGACCAACATAAAATGATGTTTATATGTCCTTGGGGTACATTAGCATATAGCAAAATGCCATTTGGCCTTAAAAATGTTGGATCCATTTTTCAACAGGCCATGTCATTTTCCTTCCATGACCTCAAGCACATAGTCGAGGTGTATCTTGATGATCTGACATCACGCTCTTGTAAGAGATCCAATCATTCTTCCCATTTACGACTTATCTTTGAGATGTGTCTCTACTATAGGATTTTCCTTAATATGAATACATGTAGTTTTTTTGTGACATCGGGTCGATTGTTAGGTTTTATCATGTCAACTAAAGGGATCATGGTTGATCCTCTGAAGGTTGAGGAAATAGTTCAATTGCCTCCCCCGTGCATAATCCCCTAGCTTCAAGTCTACATGGGAAATCCAACTTTCTTCAATGTTTTGTTTCCAACTATGCTGATATTACGAAAGGGTTTATATGTCTCTTGAAGAAAGGGGTCCCATTCTATTGGGATGAAGCGACCAATGTTATTTCAAAGTGTTGAAATGTGCTCTGATGTCTACCCCTCTCCTCAGTCCTCCAGATTATGGTAAGGATTTCCTATTGTATTTGTCTTCCATAGATTATATTATTGGCATGGTCTTGGTCTAATAGGATGACATGCTCAAAGAGCATGTTATCTACTATCTTAGTGGAGGCTTGGTAGGACTGGAACTCAATTGCACACATGTTGAGAAACTTTCTTTGGCAGTTGTTCATCCTGTCCTATGGTTCCATCATTACATATTACTTCACAAGACTACCCTTGTAGCTGTCATGAACCATTTTCAATATGTATTAACACAATGGTTCATCGACGAGAAAATCAGTCAATGGATATTCATCCTATAAGAATTTGACTTGGATTTTGTTTCAGCAAAATCTAAAAAGTCCTTGGTCTTTGTTGAACTAATCTTGGAACTTCTGGTTGAGAGTGGTAATGATTTTCCCGAAAAGTCACTGATAAATGGGGATATTTTCCTTATTGCATCTTCGGACCCTTGGTATGGAGATATACTTGTGTATATTCATAATTTGAAGTGCCCATCTTTTGCTTCTCACGATGAGTGTCAACGAATATGCCATCAAGCGTAGAAATATATTATCATCGATGATACTTTAGATCGTCGAGGAGTGGATTGAATTCTTCGTCATTGTCTCACTCATGAAGAGGAAGAACTTGTGTTGAATGACTATCACACTGGAGCATGTGGCGATCACCTATCTGGGTTGGAAACAACCCAGAAAATTCTTTGCACCAGATACTTTTGGCCCTCATTGATCAAAGATTGTGTAGAGGTATTCAAGATGTGTCACATGTGCCAGATATTCTCTAGAAAGATGAGGGCACACCCTGCTCCCATGTTTCCAGTTATTTTTGTTGGTCCCTTCACCAAGTGGGGGATTGATTTTACTAAGTTCCACCTAGATTCAACTAAGGGGCATCACTATATCATTGTGGCGGTAGACTACTTCACTAAATGGGTACAGGCTATGCTGACATTCAACAATGATGGAGAAATGACTGCACTTTTTTTTTTTAGCCAGATTGTAGCCAGGTTCAGTATTACGAAGGATATTGTCACAGACCATGGAAGTCACTTCCAGAACAAGATGATGTCTGATTTAACATAAAAACTGGGGTTTAAGAAAGAAAATTCATCACCTTACTACCCACAAGTGAATGGTCAAGTAGAGGTTGTTAATAAGTCTCTCAAGACTATTCTTCAGTGGACGATCAATTTGGCCAAGTCGAATTGGCATTTGATGTTATACTCGACACTTTGGGCTTATCAAACCTCAATCATAACTGCTACCAATTTTTCTCCTTTCCAATTAGTTTACGGGATGGAGGCAGTACTTCCCATAGAGTTCCAAATCCCTTCTCTTAAGTTGGCAGTGGAACTACTTCCCGACACTACTCCACTTGAAGAGTGTCTTCTATATCTCGAGCAGATCGATGAGAAATGTCGAGATGTAGTATTGGATAATGAGGCTCACAAACAATGTGTCAAGTTCCAATATGATCAGTCCATCCACCCTTTAGTTTTCTCCTAAGGAGATCTTGTCCTGGTCTATGACCAAGATAAAGATCTTTTGGGGTAGGAAAATTCAAACCCATGTGGTTCAAACCATTCATTGTTAAGAAATTTTTAGAAAAGGGTTCCTATCAACTCGTTAATTTCGAGGTTAATGCTTTATCGAACCCTAGAAATGGGCTCTACCTTAAGAAGTATTACGCTTAGATAAGTCACCTGGGCATGAATTCTTGTATATAATTTATATCTTTATTTATACATTTTTGTCTTTTTGTTTTATGGACATGTAGTTTATTGTGTTTCTTTTTGCTGTGGCAGATGTCAAGTGAATATATGGTCTATGTTGGGTTTACGGATGGTGCTAGCTGACACACATAGAGGCTTTCCTTTGCATCTTGGGTGATCTTCACACTCTTTGGTCAGTTGATGTCTTATGGAGGTATTTTTCTAGGTGAAGAAACCAATAATGTTGACGAGTACAATGTCGTAATAGAATTACTACATGATTCCTTGTTGTTTGTGCTCGAATCGTCGCCGGGTGAGCAAAAATGGGAGCACTGGCATGCCTTGTTGGGCTTGGCAAGGCAGAGCAGGATGCTGTGGATAGAAAAGGGTTAACAAAAACAAAAACAAACTATAATCTAACTACGAACTAAAAGCAAATAACAATTCGAAAATAAACGAAAACATTAAACATGAGACACATGTGTCGTCCAAGGTTTCAGGCAGGTGCTTTATTGAAACCAGAGCGCACGCAGAAGAGAGGGACAGGTGTTCCTTCTCCCTCCAGCGGAAGGCTCTTCGGGGCCCTCAACCGAAGCTTTCCTTACAAAATGAACAGAACTGAACTGAGTGATGAAAGAACTCTGAGTTAACTGCTGATGAATTGTTTGTCAAAGGCTGAGCTCTGAATCATCTGGACAGTGTAACAATGCTTTGAATTATCTGTTGAAACAATGAGTCCTCATGGCTATTTATAGCATTTTTCCAGGCAGTCACGTAACCAACTTCCGGTGTGAACACATACCTGTTTAGGGTTCTCTTAAGTCATTAATTCACCGTATTTGCAGAGTCGACCCTGATCTGAGGGTCAAATCACTTTGGGGGCCGGTCTGAAGGCGGTCGAGAGGCCGACCTTGGAAATTAATGCGTCGTATTATCAAATGCGTGGATTTTTATGTTGACAGGCGCACGTCAGGGCGCGCATGCGCCAAAAACACGTTTCTGTCCCGCGCATATGCGCGCGCACCAAGCTGCTGTAAAGTGCCCTTCAATTTTTGGTTACTTTGTATAGTTTTTGACCCTTCTGGAATGTTGTGAACTTAATTCAGTGCCATGAAT
>WSFP011537767.1:0-11771 GCA_009831015.1 Picea engelmannii
CAATTCTCGACATCAACCTTCTCTTTATCCTTCTATCACTTCTTTCTCATTCTCATATTGTAATATTTTCAAATATGATATAACCTACGGTTGAAAACCTCTTTGGGGGTGCCAGTAGAGTTTGTCAAAATTTTAATGTAATAGCCACACTCACCCATTGGGGGCGGGGGGGAGATGTTGTAGGGGATAGTCATCTCTTCTGACTAGACCCACCAGTCGACTAGTCAAGTTGAATACATAAGTTGGCTAGGAAAATCTAGTCGAATAGTATGAAAGTTAAAGTCGACCTACCGAAAAATTAATAAATGTAACCAATTGGTAATTGTATATCATATATATATGTGTGTGTGTGTGTGGCTATGTAATGGAAATACAAAGACTGTTTTTCTATCTAATAAAATGTATCAATGGTTCTCCCACTTCTTGTGTATGTCTACTTGTGTCTCTGTGTGTCTCTATATATGATGTTGTGATGTGTATTGTGATGTGTAAGGATCTACCAGTAACTTCTCATACTTTCCCTTAGACTACAACAATGGCTATATCTGAAGGTTGATTTACTAGAAAATTAATATAGATTTATTGTTTAAGGTTAATAAATAGGAATTAATACACTATAGAGTTGACTTAGTGAGGGGAAGGTGGCATTGAGTTTGAATGGGTTTCAAACATATTTTCTCCATGAATGTTGGGACATAGTGGGTCATGATATCTAGTAGATGGTGGATGAGTTAGGGAAGAAGTGTAATATTCTACTAACATTATGGCACCTTCATTTATTCCATTCCAAAAGAATAAAATCCATTATTAACATGTACATATTTCCTAATAGTGCTATGTATTATAGCCTGCAATATTACCTTAAATATTATGTTTCATTGTTATACTCTAACTAGTATAATGGTGTCATTAATGCATCTTAACACACATAGAATTAACTTAATCATAATCAATAATAGGAACATAATGAAAAACACATAAGAATATCTACATGGTAATACACAACAATAATCAAATCATTATTATAGCTCAATCATAGAAAAAACCAAACCAATATACAAGGAAACATGATAGTTGTCTATAAATGATTTAGTAAAGATCTATTACTCTCTAGCTATATCAAAATATGATACAAGATCTCACTTACTTCCTTTTCTTTGTAATCTCAGCTTTTATCCATGATTAGTTATTCATTATTTCACTATTTAGATCCATATATAGACCCCTAAATACACACAAAGACAACAAGTCAAGATACACTAACTATAATAAAAGGCTCTAGTGTTACAACTTGACCGAGAAAATTTTTCCTTGCACTTGTCAAGTTTTCTCATCATCCTTGCATCATATGACAATACAAAACATGACACATGCTCATGTGTTTTTTAAGATTGCATCATTTGTTTTTCTATTTGTGCAATTTTTTGATGCCTGATAAAGATGTGCATTGTATTTGTGTCATAGTATGATGGAACACATGATGCACAATAATGTCTTGGTCAATGTTTCATTTGTTTTACGTCTATGTGTGTTGTTTTTAACATTTTTTTTTTATCATTATCATCATAAGATGACACAAAACACATGGTCACACATGTTAGAATATTTAAACACTTAGAAGTTAGTTAAAGTCAACTTGGTCTAATGTGTCTTTAGGTAAAAGTGTGTTTCTTTAGCATGCATTTGTAATTATGTAATCCAACTGTCACAATATGTTCTAGACATAGAGTGATCTGATGACTATATTCTCCTCGATCTTAATGGCTATATTTATGCATGGCTTAACACCCGATTGTTCAATCAACTCTATTTAAACAGAATGGAGGGTCATTTATTGATGCACAATTGTGAGAAAATCTTTTGTAAAATGTTTTTCTTTTGCATTAATATGTTGCCTCAAGTGGCCTTGTTGGTTGGGGCTATGGATAATTCCCCTCTTATATGGTTTTAACCATGTAAAAACACTAGTGTTATGATATTTTATTTGGTTGTGTGAGTGGTTACTTAAGGTTTTCATCCTATGTGAGAATACCTTGTTTTGTTGAACATGGTATCATAGCTCATTTGAGATCTACTCCCATGGTAGATCAAGATTCAAACCTGTGTTGCCTCATATCTAGGTTATGATATTTATGTGCATTTATAAGTTTGATATGTCTATTCCATTGCATTGATATCATTGATTTTAAGTGGAAATGCTTTTTGTTTCACTTGAGAAGGTTTTCATTTGCCCAAGATACCATCACTTTTTTTAGATCCGAAGGTATAAAGTATGAATACGTCTTTTTCTAAAAGAGTTAATATTTTGTTTGTTTGTTTTTATTATCAGTTTCCTACTCTTTATGGTCTTCATATTCTCTTTTCCATGCACTCTATGTGATCTTGGCAAATCAGAAATAGAGCAGAAAATGTTTTTTTTTTTTTGCACATGGTATTTTCTATGCACTTTATGCAAGTTAAACTAATAATAAACAAAGAGAAAAATTGAATTTTCCAAGTAATTTAACCAAGTTCTAACCCTTCTATTTTTTTTGAAAATTTTCTTATTTTTGTGTGTGATTATATTGAAGTTTTTTTGTAGGAAAAAACAAGGATTTTTGGAGTAAGAATGCAATTCAAGGCAAAGAGTTTTAAAAAATAAAAATAAAAAAATCCCCCTACTCCTTCATCAAAATTGATATCTATTTTGCATTAATTCACTTGGTTGAAAGTTGTTTTATTTAATAAGAGGTCTTGAATTCAAGTTATTTTTTGAAAACTTTCATGCTACCTTGAGTTATCTTATAACTTTACTGCAAAGTGTATTTCACTTAAATTATAAAAGTGAATCATTATAATATAAATTTGACATTATTTTAAGTTACTTTTTGCATACAACTTTAATTTAAAAAGTAACTTCATTGTAAAAGTGATTCGTGTTGGCATGTTTACAGGCAGAGTGTGCTTGTCATTAATGGAAAGATCAGAGTGTGCAGCGATGGAAAAACAGGAACAACGTAAGCTCAGGAGGATTAGCGCAGAGTCGCACACAGTGCGTAGGTGTGCGCCAGGGACGAGGTTAACTCATTGCCAAAGCTCAAGAGAGATAGCATACTCAGGTTCTTAGACGGATCAAAGGTCGAGGACTTTGACACTTAGAAATTATTCCAAGTCAGGAGGATGTGTAAGCTCGGAAGGAGAAGCGACAGTGATCATTGGATAAGCTCAAGAGAGATAGCGGATCAAAGGTCAAGGCCTTTGACACTTAGAAACTATTCCAAGTCAAGAGGATGCGTAATATTGGGAGGAGAAACAACAGTGATCATTGGATCCCATTGAGAATTCCTGATGACCGTTAGATCTGATTTCATAAAGGTCGAGTGCGCAGATGGAGGACAGATCTCGAGCGTTAGATCCAAGCGCGGGGTTCGACCGTCGTTTGATCTAGGAGAACTTGCATGTTCTTTAAAGTGCAAGGTGAAGCGGGCTTACAAAATGTCGAAAGAAGGAGGACCGTCCATCTTTGGGCAGGACATGTGGTCACAGATCATCATCTAGCTAACTGAAAGGTCAAAGGAAGGAAGTTCTTTAACATTCGAACTCGCGATATGCGAAATCGCGATAACAATCTTGACCGTTGGAGTCATAGGACACATGGAAATCAATTGGATTTTCACTGACTTGCACATTGGAGGAGTCAATGGAGCATGGTGTGGGAAATCGTGATATGTGAGATCACAAAAATATCTGGACTGTCGAATCATCGAGATCGTGGACCGTTGATCAGGCATGACGAGGGCTCATGAAGTTGTGAAATCGTGATAAGATCTTGACTGTTGATCCAAGAGGGACATGTGGCGAAGGATTAATATTTCACTGATTGGAAATTCAAAGGAAGGAACTTGCAACTCGCGATATGCGAAATCGCGATAAGGTCTAGCCCATGGTCATAGACAAGGTCACATCAAAGGCTTTAGGGAAGAAGCTAGCTCCATTTTGGAGTCTTGGCGATCGTGACTTGGAGTGTCGAGACCCTTCATCATAGGAATCGCGATATGTGAGATCGCGATGAGATTTGGATCGTCGGATCATTGGAGATCTCGACCGTTGATCAGGCTCGATGAATTTCATAAGTTCACGAAATACGAAGCGCCTTTTGGTGCAGCCTGTGGTCACCGCTGATGGTCATGTGAGGGGAAGAAGCTAGTGGTGCTAAGATCCATCTCAAAGTCTCCGCGATCGCGACATGGAGTGTTGAGACCCTTCATCACAGGAAGGCTGAGATGCGAAATCACAAAATTAAAATTCTGTTTAGCGCTCGGTCAGAGCTAGTGGGCATATGAGATAAACGTGAAATCCTGGAGATTTAATCCAATGGTGTTGGTTAATTGGAAAACTTATCGGAGGGATACTATTGCACTTCAAAGTTAATCGATCAGTTACGATTCAGTTAGCAGAACTGAATCATGATTCTTGGATGGTTGGAGATTCAGTTGCTGATGCGTTTTCTTGGAGATTCAAGGTGTAACTGAATAGGAGGTAGAGGATAAAATGGGAATGCAATGACTGTGGAGGTTTGGTCGTTCTGAATGAAAAATGAGTTGAACTGTAAGAAAGGAAAAATTGCAGTATGCGCAGTGTGAGACCAACAGTATGCACAGTGTGAGATAAAACTCAGAGATGAGTAACAGATGAGGTATAGACAGAAGCGAGATGCAACTTTTCTTCTTTTTGAGGCTTGAGCGAGCGAAGCAGAGAAAAAGTGGAGTGGCAGTGAACAACCATATGAGAAGAACCATGCCACGGTGAAGAGTATCTACATGCACTGTGCATGGAGGATGAAGAAGGTGCACAGATAGTATAAATACACAGAACAGAGAAGAAATAACATGCTGTGGGTAGGAGCTGAAATACATAGAAGAGTCATAATTCATAGAATCAAAATAAGACACAGAGAATAAAGCACAGCAGAAGCAAAGAACAAAGATGCATAACTGAGATAGTAAAAGAAGGATGAGGTGCACTTGTAGATAAAATCAAAAGATCATAAAGCGCAAGAAGATGTAGGCAGAGAGACACTGATACAGGAGACTAGAGTAGCATAGCAGAACAATGATAAGCCTGATAAGCCAATGACAACTATTGAATCACTGTAATAAGTTTCAGTAGAAAATGTTTATAATCAGGGTGGTAGGGAGGTGCTAGGGAGGAATGGTGTCCTCAAAGGTTCAAGTGGGTGCTTGAACACAGGGAGTTGTAGCTTCCATCTGGTTGCATCCAGAAAAGACAGGGTGGTAGGGTGGTGCAAGGGAGAACTGTTGTTCTCAGTTATACAGGTTGGTGCCTGTGTGATTGGAAGTTGGTGCTTCCATCTAGTTGGTGCTGGAACACTTAGGAAGTTGGTGCTTTCTTCTAGTGGGTGCTAGAGAAACCAGGGAGTGGGTGCTTCCTTCTAGTGGGTGCTAGAGAAACCAGGGAGTTGGTGCTTCCTTCTAGTAGGTGCTAGAGAAAACAGAGAGTTGGTGCTCTCAGCAAGTTGCATCTTGAAAAACAGAGGTTGTAGCCTCAAAATGAGTTGGAGCTCATATGTATGATAATGTACAGAATGTAAATATTACTTATCATACCAAGAAGAAGAGGTTTTTACCCTTTATGGGTTTCCTCAGGAAATATCTATCTCTGCATATTTCATATGTGTGACTGATGTCGAATGTTCTATTTTTTACCTCTCTGCATTATTGTGATTGTCATTGAGTGCTCTGTAAAGATTTTAAAATAAGCATAATTGTTTAAGCACGGTAACAATTGATTCACCCCCTCCCCCTCTCAGTTGTCCAACAATTGGCACCAGAGAAGGTTCCTTTTATCTAAAGGTAGATCTGTAAGATTAAACATGACAAGTCATGAAGGGACTTCAGTCACTAAGCCTCCTTTGTTTGATGGAACAAATGTTTCCTTCTGGAAGGTTAGAATGAGAACATATCTAATGGCCTTGGGTGCTGATGTTTGGGATGTAGTAGAGACTGGATACATAAAGCCTGTTGTGCTAGCTTCCAAGGATGATAAGTTAGAATTTATCTTTAATGCTAAGGGAATGAATGCTATCTTGAATGGACTTGCAGAAATCGAGTTTGTAAAGGTGATGCATCTTCAAACTGCCAAAGAAATGTGGGACAAACTCATTAGCAGTTATGAAGGTAATGAGAAGGTAAAAGATGCCAAGCTTCAAACCTACAGAGTACAGTTTGAAAAGATACAGATGAGAGAATATGAAACCATTGGGAAGTATTTTCTGAGAGTTGAAGAACTAGTAAATGCAATGAAAGAACTTGGTGAAAAAAATGAGGAACCCTCTTTAGTTCAGAAAATTTTGAGATTTCTACCAGATAGGTTCAACCCAAAGGTCTCAGCTATAGAAGAACTTAATGATATAAAGGCTTTGGATTTTGATCAACTTCTAGGAACGTTGACTGCATATGAAATAAGGATAGTTATAGATAAACGCACCTCTAGAGAAGCATCATTTAAAGCAGACAAGAATGAAGATTATGAGCCTGATGAAATTGAAGAAAAATTTGTAAGAAGACTAAAGAAAGGATCAGGCAAGTACCAAGGTAAGATGCCCTTCAAATGTTTCAACTGTGGTAAGATAGGTCATTTTTCAAATAAATGTCCACACAAGAAACATGATCAGAACTATGAAGGTGAAAAGAAGTTCAAACCTAAGAGATTTGACAGAAAGAAAAGTTTATGTGTAAACGATGTTAACTCTTTAGAAGACCCAGATAGTGACTCCTCGCGTGAAGATAAGGACAATGACTTCATGCTTATGGCCCAAGATGATTATGATAATAAAATAAAAGGAAGTGAGGCTAATGAAGAAGAATCTGTGGTTGATTTGGAAAGAGAACTGATCAGTGCACTGGAAGAGTTTCACAGACTCAGAATTAAGAACAGAAAGAAAAAACAATTGTTGATACAGTTTGAAAAAGATAGTAAACAGCCTGATGAAGACTTTGCCCTGCTAAAATTGGAATTAGAAGAGGCAAAGAAAATCAAGGACATTCTGAAACAACAGTTATCAGAAAAGAAGGCAAGATGTAAATCTATGGAAGAAGAAGTAGCAAAAACTAGGAAAGAGTTGGAGAAGTTTCAAGCCTTGTATCATCAAAATCTGTCAAGTATCAAAGCCGCAGAAGGATTAGCCACCATTCTGAATCAACAAAGGAATCCAAAGTTGAAAACATGTTTGGGTTATGAAGAAGGATTAAGTAGTGGTCATCCAAGCAACAAAGACTTCATCAAGTTTGTCAAATCTACAACCAATGATGACAACAAACCTACAGAAACAAAGGAAGATAATCAACCGCCCAGGAGGAGTCAAGAAAAAGGTGCCAGAACTGAATCTGTAGAACAAGGAAATAATACACTCCCTACTCAAGGAAATCATCAACATGGAAGAAATCGATTTTCTCAAAGAAGACAAGCATTTTCTAGGTACAAAGAATTTTTCTATGGATATTGTTTCTACTATTCTAATTTTGGTCACAAAGCTGTAAATTGTTTCTTAAGACTTAGACATGATCAATTAAGATTTCCAAGGAATAAATATCTGCCACAACAAATAATGATACAACCAAGTAACAAACCATCACAGATTCCAAATTTCCAAATTAAGTCTAGAGACATGCAACTGAGGAGGTCAAGAAATAATAAATAGTCAATGATTAGACAACGTTGCAACAATAACTTTGACCTATTGAACAATGAGATTGAATGCTATAACTATCACAACTTTGGCCACAAAGCTGCAAACTACCATCTAAAGAATTACAAAGCAGATCCAAGGATAAATTTCTTAGATAGAAAGGCCAACACATGGAAAAGGAAAGATAGTGAAAAATGTGGTCTAGCACTTTCAACTCAAAAACAAAAGGCCTCCGGGAATATAGACAGTGGATCTTCCAAGCACATGATTGGAGACAAGGATAAGATTCTGTCCATAAGTAAAAGAAAAACAGGAAATATGATCCTTGAAAATGATGAACTGGGTAAAATCAAGGATAGAGGGATGGTGAGTTTGAGTAATGACAAAGGAGATTCTCAGTACGTTCTGCCTGTTGATGGTCTGAAACATAATTTGCTCAGCACAATTCAAAAGTGTGACAGAGACAGTGAAGAGGTGTTCATGTCTAAAGAGTGTAAGGTAAATGTAAACTCAGGACAAGTGGTGAATAAAGGCATAAGGACAATTAAGGATGTTGATATTGAATCCTCTCCTACAAGTAAAGAAGAAGACACAGATACAATAAAAGAATGTTCAGTTAGCATCAATCCCATGAAAGAAGTAGAAGAAGAACCATGTCATAAGATGGAAGATGAAGTTTTGAAGGTTGAGAAGTCAAACACCCGAAGCAAGTTCTTAAATAGCTCCATGACCCTGGATAAGCTCTTGGATAGTCAGAGATCACTAAATGACAAATTTGGTATTGGATACAACAAGGAAGAAATCAGTACTCCTAGGAAACCTGATACAAGTCCTTCGTCTTTGAAAAAGAAATGTAGGTATGAGAGTGGGTGTAGCGGTTTTTTATTGTGATTGAATATGGTCATAAAATCCTTGGATTGTATGCATCATGGAAGAAAAATGAAATTGCAGTAATAGAGTTCGATGAGAATCAATGGGGAGATCCAAGGTTTGTTTGAAAAGTATGAGCTACAATTACGCAGTGTTTCAGTAGGACAGCGGCATCTTCAACAACAACATTTTGTTTTACAAAATGATATACATGACATCCTATATAGATAACAAGAGGAAATACCTTGTCAAGGAAAGCTAACCTTTTAAGAACAAAGGGGGAAAGAAGTCAGAAGCAGAGAGAGAACAGTGATAGGGGGAGTCATCCAGTTATGACAAGAAAAGGGTGATGAAGGAGTCCCAGTAAGAGAGGTGAGCAATATTGAGTATTCTACAGAGGATACAGTGGAAGCTGAAGATGAATAGGTCCAAGAATTAGAAGGAGAAGACTCTGGTTTAGATACAAATATTCTGCAGACCTCAAATAAGAGAGTCCATCTTGTCAAGGGGAGTTTGTGTTGATTTAATATCTGATACCTCCTAAAAATACTGCAACAACTCAGGGGGAGCATGTTTTCTTTGACATTGATGTCAAAGGGGGAGAAAAGGAGTGGTCCGGACCAGATGCTATAGTTGGAGGTCCAAACCTATTAGCGCAGTTTTTTAGGGTTGCCATCAATGCCAAAGGGGGAGATTGTTGGCATGTTTACAGGAAGAGTGTGCTTGTCATTGATGGCAAGATCAGAGTGTGCAGCGATGGAAAAACACAAACAATGTAAGCTCAAGAGGATTAGCATAGAGTCGCACGTAGTGCATAGGTGTGTTCTAGGGATGAGGTTAACTCATTGCCAAAGATCAAGAGAGATAGCGTACTCAGGTTCTTAGACGGATCAAAGGTCGAGGCCTTTGACACTTAGAAATTATTCCAATTTGGGAGGATGTGTAAGCTCGGAAGGAGAAGCGAAGGTGATCATTGGACAAGCTTAAGAGAGATAGCGAATCAAAGGTAGAGGCCTTTGACACTTAGAAATTATTCCAAGTCATGAGGATGCGTAATCTCGGGAGGAGAAGCGACAGTGATCATTAGATCCCATTGAGAATTCCCGATGATTGTCAGATCTGATTTTAGAAAGGTCGAGTGCGCAGATGAAGGATAGATCTCGGGCATTAGATCTGAGCATGGGGTCTGACTGTCTTTCGATCTAGGAGAACCTGCACGTTCTTTAAAGTTCAAGGTGAAGCAGGCTTGCAAAATCCCGAAAGAAGGAGAATCGTCCATCTTCAGGCAGGACATGTGGTCACAAATCATCATCTCACTAACTGAAAGGTCAAAGGAAGGAAGCTCTCTAACCTTCGAACTCGCGATAACAATCCTGACTGTTGGAGTCATAGGACATGTGGAAAGCGATTGGATTTTTGCTTACTTGCACATTGGAGGAGTCAACGGAGCATGGTGTGGGAACTCACGATATGCGAGATCACGAAAATCTCTGGACCATCGAATCATCGAGATCGTGGATCGTTGATCAGGCATGATGAGGGCCCATGAAGTTGCGAAATCGTGATAAGATCTTGATCGTTGATCCAAGAGGGACATGTGGTGAAGGATTAATATTTCACTGACTGGAAAGTCAAAGGAAGGAACTTGCAACTCGCGATATGCAAAATCACGATAAGGTCTGGCCCGTGGTCATAGACAAGGTCACATCATCAAAGGATTTAGGGAACAATCTAGCTCCATCTCAGAGTCTCGGTGATCGCGAATTAGAGTATCGAGACCCTTCATCATAGGAATCGTGATATGTGATATCGCGATGAGATCTAGACTGTCAGATCATTGGAGATCTCGATCGTTGATTAGGCTCGATGAAGTTCATAAGTTCACGAAATACAAAGCACCTTTTGGTGCAGCCTGTGGTCACCACTGGTGGTCACGTGAGGGGAAGAAGCTAGCAGTGCTAAGCTCCATCTTGGAGTCTCAACGATCGAGACCTAGAGTGTCAAGACCCTTCATCACAAGAAGGCCGAGATGCGAAATCATGACATTAAAATTCTGTTTAGTGCTCGGTCACAGCTACTGGGCATATGAGATAAACGTGAAATCCTGCAGATTTAATCCAATGGTGCTGGTTAATTGGAAACTTGATCGGAGGGCTACTGTTGCACTTCATAGTTAATCGATCAGTTACGATTTAGTTAGCAGAACTGAATCATGATTCTTTGACGGTTGGCGATTCAATTGCTGATGCGTTTTCTTGGAGATTCAAGGTGTAACTGAATAGGTGGTAGAGGATAAAATAGGAACGCAATGAATATGGAGGTTTGGTCATTCTGAATGAAAAATGAGTTGAATTGTAAGAAAGGAAAAATTGTAGTATGTGCAGTTTGAGACCAACAATATGCACAGTGTGAGATAAAACTCAGAGATGAGTAACAAATGAGGTATAGACAGAAGCAAGATGCAACTTTTTTTCTTTTTGAGGCTTGAGCAAGCAAAGTAGAGAAAAAGTGGAGTGGAAGTGAACAACCCTATGAGAAGAACCATTCCACGGTGAAGATTATGCAGAGGCACTGTGCATGGAGGACGAAGAAGGTGCACAGATAGTATAAATACGTAGAACAGAGAAGAAATAACATGCTGTGGGTAGGAGCTGAAATAAACAGAAGAGGCATAATTCATAGAATCAAAATAAGACGTAGAGCATAAAGCACAGCAGAAGAAAAGAACAAAGATGCATAACTGAGACACTAAAATAAGGCTGAGGTGCACTTGTAGAGAAAAGAAGAAGATCAGAAAGTGCAAGAAGATGCAGGCAGAGAGACACTAATACAGGAGACTAGAGTAGCATAGTAGAACAGTGATAAGCCTGGTAAGCCAATGACAATTATTGAATCACTGTAATAAGTTTCAGTAGAAAATATTTATAATCAGGGTGGTAGGGAGGTGCTAGGGAGGACTGGTGTCCTCAGAGGTTCAAGTGGATGCTTGAACACAGGGAGTTGTAGCTTCCATCTGGTTGCAGCCACAAAAGACAGGGTGGCAGGGTGGTGCAAGGGAGAACTGTTGTTCATTGTTATACAGGTTAGTGCCTGTGTGACTGGAAGTTGGTGCTGGAACACTTAGGAAGTTGGTTCTTTCTTCTAGTGGGTGCTAGAGAAACTAGGGAGTTGGTGCTTCCTTCTAGTGGGTGCTAGAGAAACCAGGGAGTTGGTG
>ML899447.1:8016-19787 GCA_009831015.1 Picea engelmannii
TGCAATAAGGGAAACCTGTTATGCAAAAACTTATACTTAATAATTCAACTTATGAAGAAGAGAAATCTGCCATTCACAAACTGAATTAAGCAATTGCTATGTTTTTTACACACTTGGAAGAAATAAGATATGGATTATATTGATTAAATTATATCATTTGCAAAGGACTAAGATAGCTAAAGTAGTCATTAACCAAATGCAAATAGATACACATAAACATAAAACAAAATATTGATATTATGAAAAGATAAAGCTGTAGCAGAATATCAAATTATGTCTCAGTCTGTATTAAAATTCCATATCCTTGTTCTCCCACCAATGAGGATATCATTATTACAAAAATAATAAGTATATATAAGTCTTTCCACAGAGTAAAACCTCCCTGTGGATAGTATCAAACTGTTTACATAATCTGGGAAGATATTCCCAAAATCAACTAAACTAGGAACTAAAATGAAACCAAAATATTTCAAATATCCTCTAAACTGTCCATCCAATCCAATGCAATTTCTAATTCACCTAGAATGGACCAAAAATAACAAGTTAGAGAGATATTTTATGAGCAAAACAATAAAAATCTGATTCCACAGACTTAGCTACAGAATCATATGATTCTATAGCTAGTCTAAAATAATATGCAGAATTAGAATTGAAATCAAATCAAATCTTTTAAAAGAATTAAATCCAATTATCTTCTAATGATTACTTGAAAATGAATCAAAATGATTTTATCATTCAACATTAAACAAGATCAAAATGATTCAATCGAAAACAGGGGTAGGAATACTCTGTTCTTCTGTTACCACAAAATTGGGTAAATCATAATCGAACAGTAACAAGATTGTTTCATATCCAATTGAAATCTATAATGAACCATATCGTATGTGATACGATCTAATCCAACACAACTATTTTCCACTCGTTATGGCTATAACGATATAGAAAAAGATTCATATCGTTTAATCGAATACACAGATAGAAAGATTGTTTCGATTATGGATAAATGAAATCATATGTAACAGCATCAACCAAACCAAATTTGTGATAGATTTCGATCATTGATCCTTGCATAGTCAACAGATAGGATCGATTAATTGTGATCACAATCTTAATAGAATCAACAGAAGTTATAATTGCAAACTGGGCAAATAATCTTGATTGGTATTGAATGAAATCATTCATTTCAAACAAATCACGACTGAGTTTAGTATAGAAATAAATCATGAATCTGGATATAGCCAATCTCGTTCTACAAATCAAATTCAAATAGAGTATCCATTGCAATTACGAATCCAACTGATAACATGGTCAAGCTAACAATAAACCAATGCGAATTAACCGGCTGGGTTTTTAACATAATCGTTATGAATTGAATCTATTCACGATTTGGGTGTGTTTGTACAGAGTCATATTGGAAAAAATCCTAATTGTATTCCTGTTGCTCGAAGGTCATATGGGACATAAAACCATAACAATTAACCGTATCAAAACTGTTGCCAATCATAGCGTATGCAAATTGAGTCGAAATGTGATCATTTTCTAAATTGAATATGAGGAACAATTCCTGTCTAGAATAGGTACAAACAAATTCGATTGACAGCAGAGCATCCATTTTAACTCAATCAAACAAATCAAACCCACACCAAGATCAATCAAATCGATGAAAATCTAATGGAAGCTAAACTGGGAACGATTGAAAAAATGAAATTCCATTTAGTCAAAACAAAGCTATATATAGAATGCATGCAATGTAACAGAGCCATTCAAATGAAATGAACAGAGCTGTTTAAAACCGAAATCAATTTTTTATATAAACCTAGATTATTTACACAATGAAATGAAATTTTCCATACTTGTGTAGCGACGAGGCTGCTCAATTATACCAGCTTGGAATTAACAACAGTTGTGGCTGATTCCACATTTTAAAAAAAGATGGAGTCGGTCGTCCTTTGTTTTTTATCTGTCACTTGTAGCTTGGCCTTTTGACTGGTCAGGGCTGAAATTTGGTCCTCTAGAGACTGAATCTTTGACTGGAGTATTGGGACATGATTATAATACCACTCCAACCACGAATTGCATTGATCAGAGGGTGACACTGTAGGTTTAGACAGAGCAGGAGAGGGTTTGGGTAAATGACCAAGGGTTTCACAAGGAAACTTAATGCCTGGGTAGTTAAGGTCGTCCTTTAGGCAAGGGGGGAGGTTTGACACAAAGTCATACGAGGGTTCGACACACAAACCTTGCGAATAGGGGTATTTACTAGCCAATAAACGCTCCACCTCCGAATCAGAGTCCTCACTCAACACAATAGGGTTTGGCTCGACAGGGAGTTTTGGTTTATTCCTCGCCATCTGTGAAATCAAACGATCATTCTTTTTCCCTTTGGCGTTTGCAGTGAGGTCTGCCTTGGGCTTTTTGCCCATAGGCTTAACAGTCTCAACACTCTTAGTCACAGTGTGGGGCAATTCGATTGGAGGGTTAGACGAGGGTTTAGGCAGTAAGATATGGTAGGGCACTGCGGGTACAACCTTGACCTCACTCACCACAGGTTTGTCAACCTATGTAGGGTTCGGATCCTTGAAACCATTCCAAGCAATGAAATTGCTCCAACTATCTTCGTGCAAAGTCAAATGATAGACAATGATGAGCTTGATAAGCCCATAATGAAAAAGGCTACTGTCATCCTGGTGTCTTTTGTATTTCTTGGACATTTTAAACAGGCTACGATGCAAATAATAGGGCATATTGAGCTGATAACCCATAAAAAGCATAAGCAAATGCAGGTGGTGTAGGAACACAAACCTGTATCGACCCTCACAGGTGATAAACTGTTTGATTATCATTAATAAATCATGCCAATGTTGTTTATGCATGGTCACGGGCATACCTCTATCACAGAAGGTGATTTTGCGCGACTGGAAGAGCAGTGTCCAGGGGACCTCTTCGAATTTGCAATTCTTGGACCATCGTTGTCTAGTGGCAGGCAAACCCGTAGCAAGACTGAAATCATTCATTAATTTCCAATTATATATCGCTGACCTTGGCTCGAAATCCATCCAAGTTCATGGAAAACTTTCGAACCACGCAAAGGTTAAAGCCATCGAAACGTTCCACGAAGGTAAGCCACCCACTGTCTGCCAAATCTTGGTGGGCATTGTCAAACATCAATAGGGCCTATTTGCCATTGGGTTCAACTCGCACGAATGGTGCCATGGAGTTGAATGCATGGTAAGGGAAGGGTTCGAACACAAAATAACAGAGTTATCCGAACCAAAAGCAATGAATCAAGCCAAAAGGGGTAAGCGTTAATGCAAGCATGCGAAGGTGATGGAGTTATTCACCGCCATGCAAAACAATTATGGTCAAAGTACAACCGTCGATATAGCTGTTCAATTCATAATAGTGGATCATTCATTAAGTCAGGTGTACAACTAATCAAATGCAATATGCATACATATACGCGCTAACACTATGCCATAGTGTTTAAACACCCAACATACAAATCAACATCCAAAATCAAATATGCGCTAAGGTATTGACTCATAAGTTTAACCAAGGTGCCAAATAGTTGACAAGCCAAACAAATATAAAAGATTAACATAAGGATCCTATCATACATATAAAAATTTAATAAAAACCGTTATTCATTTCATAGAGTCAAAGATTAGGCAAGTCATAAAATGCAAAATCCAAATGCTCAATGCCTCACAAACTTAATAAAATCAAGTTATGCAATCAATATAAAAATGTCCAATGAGCATAGTTTAAAAGTCCTTTCAGCCACATAACGATAAACAAAAGGTAAGTGTAATAGAAAATATCGATAAAAATATCATGTCAGTTCAGATAGTGATCGAAATGTGACATCGAAAGGAGAATTTTTCACGCTTACAGTCATGAAAACTTAATGAAGACAAATTTGAAAATGTCGCAAAAATGAAAGTGTCATCTATTTGAAAAATGCGATGAAAAACTTGATATTGGCAAGACATAGGTGTAGGCAGCTTATAGGATAGGAGAAAAAGGTGAATTGGCTGCCAACAATGGTGACACACTAGAAGAAGCAGTTATCTCTGCAAAAGTAACAAATTCAAATTAGGACAGCCAAGAAAATTTCAACTCAAAAAATAACAACTAGAAAATTGTACAAACATCGTCATCAATCATTTTTTTTTTTTCCAGCAGTGTTTTAAAAGATGAAAACCAATAACAGTCTTTGAGATCAGCAAGTCACGATATTAAAGATAAAATCTTCGATACTGTTGGCATGGCCACTGTTGGCATGGCCACTGTTGCCAGCAGGCGTCCATAGCCTCGACAGGGTTGCCATTCAACCCACTCTGACATTTGTATCCTGTCAAGAAGTTCTGGATCAGAATAAAGGACATTAAAGAGGTTTCTTATATTTTTTTGCATATTTTCATGTACCCGACATTGCTTCGCTGCCAGCGGGCCTGTTCAGTACCCCGGTGAAGTTGTCTTGGCGCCATGCATGCATTTACCCGCTGCCAGCAGACCTGTTCAGTATCCCGACAGTTTTACAAGCACTTCCCACAGCTCTTATTCATAATTTTATTTTGTTTTTCTTTTGAAGATATATGGCTAAGCGAGGTGACGCTGAAAATTCTGATATTTTAACACACACACACACACACACACATATATATATATATTAGACCTCATGATAATTTTTTAGCACCGTCCTTTATTCAGTTCCAGAGATGTTTTATAAAAATGACTTCCTATGATAGGGAGACATCTTTTGAGTCATTCCTTTACGGAAAAGGGAAAACGTAAAAATATAATAGATGATCATGACAAACTTTTCCCAGAGATTGAAATCAGTAAACTTCTTTCAAACAACAAAATTTTCCAACACAGATATCAGTTTTAGAGATATATCATTGATGTTTGTACAAATCTTCAGAATTTATTTCAGCGAAGAAATTTTTCTATCATCTTTGTCTGAATAGCTCAGTGTAAAGGTATGTATATGGTTCAAAAAACACAAACTGATAAATTCAAATCAAAATTGAAAACAGAAAGAAAAAGAAAGTGCAAACAAAAATGAAATATTTACATAATATACAAGGGTAGTTATCAAGCAAAGTACCTCTTCAGGGCTTGGCCATTCACCGGATAGGTTTCAAGAAGCCCTTCAAGATTCTGCAATCGAAAGGAACTAGGACCCAACTTTTCGGCAATTAGAAATGGCCCAAGCCATAAGTTTTGAAATTTGGTGTGCTCACCCTTTCCTTCGTGTGGTTTGTCCCACTTCAAGACGAGATCACCTACTTCAAAATTTCTATCAGAAGCAGAATTAGAATCGAACCAACTTTTAATCAATTGTTGATGTTGGTCTAACTTACGCTTAGCTTGGGCTCTTACTTCTTCCAACTTCATCAATGCGTTAATTCGGCTTTCTAGGGGGGGACAATCTTCTTCTTGGACTTTTTGTGACAACTGAAGCGAAGGAAGAAGAGTGTGAGGAGGCAGAATGGCTTCTCTACCATAAATGAGGAAAAAGGGGGAGTTACCTATAGTGGCTTTGGGTGTTACCCTATCAGCCCACAATGCGTTCAGCAGTGCATTGTGCCAATTTTTGTGATTTTCAGCCACGGTTCTCTTGATAATTTTGATCAAGTTCTTGTTTGTTGATTGTGCTAATCCATTTCCCTGGGGGTAGTAACTAGCAGAATACTTCAGCTTTATTCCTTTTTCCAAAGTGAACTCTCTCATCTCAAGAGAAGAAAATTATGAAGCATTGTCAAAGACTAGGCAATTAGGGATACCGAAACGAGTGATAATGTTCGAGTTTAGAAAAGTGATTACCTGACTGGTGTTAACAGTTCTTAGCGCAGCAGCTTCAGACCATCGTGTAAAGTAGTCAGTGGCTGTCACAATATACTTGTGCTATTGCGAGGATGGAGGGTTAACAGGACCTATGATATCAAGGCCCCATTGCTGGAAAGGAGAATCTATTGAAACGGGTTGCAAGGGAAAGGCTGGTTTTTGCAACCGCCTTGATGCTTTATGATAGATGATGCATTTACGACACAAGGCATGGGCATCCCTAAAAGGTGTGGGCCAGTAATAACCGTCTCATAAAACCTTATGAGCAGTGGTGTCGCCACCGAAGTGACCACCAGCTTCTCCTGCATGCAACTCAAGCAAGACTTTTTCTGCTTCGTCTTTTTCGAGACAGCGCATTAGTACGTCGTCAAAATTATGACGAAACAGTATACTGTTAACTAGATGAAAGGAGGCAGACTTTAGTCTCAACGCTCTTCTTTTGGCGGGATCAAGGTGACGGGGTGCTGATCCATGTTCAAGACATAATCTAATATCGTCGTACCAAGGACTTACAAGGTTTTGTGCGCAACAAATCAAACTTTGATCGCGTTGTTCTAGGTTTGAAGTTTCACTGTCTTCTTGATGTCCTGTTTCTGAGTCAACAACCAATTTACACAACCCTTGGCCTCTCACGATCTATGTTGGGGTGATCTCTAAGTCATACTCCTGCAAGGAGGTGACCCAGTTGGCTCTCTTCTCTCCTAACTCCTTTTGTACTAACAAGTTCCTTACGGTAGGGTAGGGGACAATGAATTTCGTCCTTGACTTCAAAAGATAGGATCAAAAGTGCTTAATTTATTTAAAAAAAACGTAGGCCTACCGATCAACTATCGGGTAGTTCATAAAGGTGATGGGTACTTCGTTGTTCTCGAAATTCTTCTGAGTTAGGACTGCGGCATAGGAATGATCAGAGGCAAAAGTATAGAGTGTAAAGTCTTGAGAGAAGTCAGGGCTCATGAGAGACGGAGCGTCTATTATGGCCTTCTTTATGGCAATAAAGCTTTATTTTCTGTGGGTCCCCAGTGGTACTAGGTGTCTTTCTTAATCATGTTCTGGAGAGGCCTGACCATTTTGGAGAAGCCGGGGACAAATCTTCTCATGAAATTAATCTGGCCTAGGAAAGACTGCATAGATTTATTGGATGTAGGAGGGGGAAGTTTAGCGATGAATTGAGTCCTCTCGGGGTCAATAATCATCCCATCACTAGACACAATGAATCCTAGTAGTTTACCCTATTCTACTGCAAAAATGAACTTTTTGGGGTTCAAGGAGATGTCGTATTTACGACATCGTAGCAGAACTGCTCGTAAGTGAGCTAGATGATCGTCTTTGTTTTTAGAGTAAACGGTCACATCATCTAAGTAAACTACAATGGAGTGATTGATTAAGCCTAGAAAAGCAATGTCCATTGCTCTCTGAAAGGTAGCACCAGCATTAATCAATCCAAAGGGCATTTTGCGATAAGCATAAGTGCCCCACGGGGTACGGAAGGTGGTTTTGAGTTGGTCTGGCGGAAACATCAAAACTTGGTTTTATCCGGAGAAACCATCCAATAAAGATATCCTCTCGAAACCAGATACCTGTTGCAGGATCTGTTCCATAGGTGGGACAGGATAATTGTCTTTGTCAGACGCTCTATTGAGGTTTCGGAAATCGACGCAAAGTCAAATTTCCCCATTTTTCTTCCGAGCTGGGACAAGGTTGGACACCCATTGAGTGTGTCTAACAGGAAAAATTATTTTAGCACTTAGGAGTTTATTCAATTCTTTTTGCACGGTCGGTTCTAGTTTAGGGTGCATTTTCCTCAGTTTTTGTTGGAAGGGTAAGGTTTGGGGCTTCATCGGGATGACATGTTGTATGATATTAGGATCGAACGTTTTAAGATCATCGTATGTACATGCAAAGACATCCTTAAATTCTTTAAATAATTTAACAAAACCAGCTTTTTCTTGTCTAGAACATCCCAAGCCTAGATTAATACACTGAGGATTTTCACTAGTTCCTAGATTCACTTTTTCATAGGATAACCAGGAACTATTAGTTCTACAATTGACCATCTTTTTAAATTTGTCTTCAAAATCATAAAAATTTTCTAATCTAACTATGGATTTGGGTATGAAATTTACCATGTCCGATAGAACTTCAGGAGATTTCAGATCAGGTATTACTGTAAAATCGTGCAAATTGTCGTCGTGCATGCGTTCATCTATCACCGCGCCTTGAAAGGTTTCTTCCATGTGCAGAAAGTTAATGATCTATTGATCATCGTCAAATACTCTCCATTTTGTGATATTGTCAGGAACAGATGGTCGAAACAGTAGCTCGACGGAGAATGTGTTTGGAGATAAGCCTTCTGCAGGAAGAAGTTTAGAGGCTACATTAGCTAGTAGATCTGCTTCAGCATTATTTAGTCTAGGAATGGAATTTATATTGAAAGTAGAAAATTTATTCATAAGACTCCATACCTCAAACTGGTAACTTTTGAGATGCGGGGAAAGAAAGTGTATAGAATCTCTTACCTGCCTAACCACTATTTCAGAGTCACCAAATACAACCAGATTTTGAGTGTTCATGTCCAAAGCTTTTCTGAGACCTTGCAGTAAAGCCTCATATTCTGCAATATTGTTAGTGCATTCAAATTCTAGTCTACAAGCCATTAATGTCTTGTTACCTGCCGGATTGATAATGATGTAGCCTGCTCCAGCTCCTTCTTTAGACTTGGAACCGTCGAAATATAGAGACCAAATTTGGTTTCCATCGAGCACATGGGGTTGTTGCATAGAAGTTGTTGGTTGCATGTATGATACGATCTCAGACTGTTGTTCTGGATTGTTGATAGGTGAAACCTCAGCCATGAAATTGTCAAAGAAGGTGTCCATCCCTTGGACATCAGGTGAATCAGGAGAAGGTGTATATGGTTCGTTAGGATCGTTTAAATCCGTGACCGTGAACTTAAGGTAATGCTCACGATTCACCTTGATCTTGTTAGGCTTACCATTCTCTGGAAGCCATAAGTGAGACCAGTCTGTTGCGAAGTAACCATGTAGCTGCTCCGACCAGTCCCTGCTCAAAAACAGACCATACACTTCTGGAATATCCACAATGATTATCTCAATAACTTGATGAACTTTTGGGTTAGACGATAATCTAATCAATACATTTTTTAGTTCGCCTATAACTTTAACATTTGTCCGATCAAGCTGTATGATTTTCAAAGTAGATGGTTCCACTTCAGCGTTAATCTTCTGGAAGAAAAACCAAGGCATCACATTAGATGATGCTCCTAATTCAACCATACAATTATGCACATTTCTGTTAAAAATTTTGATAGTTAAAAGAAAAGGAGGTACATTCTTGTGAATACTAAGAGTAGTAGCTTGTGGTTTTTTACTCGCAATTTCTAATGCTACTTTATCTACATTATTTACATTATTTACATTATTTACAGGAACTACAGGAAGGCTTCCTTTATCTCGAGGATCAGGATTATTTTTACTGGAAGTCTTCTGTGGAACTTTGCTTTGCACAACCTTGTTTCCAATTGAATTACCATTCTTGCCGTTTTCTGAAATTTTTGCAACATTTTTTGTAACAAAAATGGAAAATTCAACAACTCATAAATAGAAATGTTAGCCCTTAATTTTTTAAGATCTTCAACAACATCATAATCTAAGTTAGGGCTGACATTTCTCTATTTAGTTTCTGTTGATTTAGAGGGCTTTGGAGGTGAAGTTGTAGTGTTCTCAGTAGAAGGCTTGTTTGTTGTCTTGCTCCTAGTGTTATAAGGGTGAACAGTCTCGAAGTTAGCTTGAAAGATGTTGTCCGAGAAGTGTCCAAAAATGTTTGGAGAAGACTCTTCTTCTTGAATTTTTTCTTGTTTGATTTCCTCCTGAGGGATCTCGGGAGGCATCAAGTTATCTTGGGCTTCTAGAATTGTTTGAAGGGCACATTGCAAACTTTCTAGGTTCAAGCCTTTGGGGTTTGGATTAGGCCGGTTGGTAGGAAAAGGATTTCGGAAAGGAGGTTTGTAGGGTCCTTTACTCGAGGAATCGTCTTCAGTTGACCTTTTTAAATCTATAACTTGATTCGATAGTTTTTGAACAACTTTAGTTAAATTTTCCAAATCAGAGTTTTCAGGTTGTGTTTTTCTTTGAGTAGGTCTGGGGAGGATTTCAATCTTCTTTTTGGAAGAAGAAATAGTCTCAGTTTCATTGCTAGAAGAGTCCTTAAGACTAAGTATGTCTTTTTCAATCTGGGTAGCCTCCTCGAAGGCTTCTAACAATGTGGCCTTTTTAGATCGTTCAACCCAAATAGCTATGCTTTGATGCAAAGCTTTAGTGTAGTATGCTATTACAAGACTCTCAGCAGGCATAGAATCTGCAGGGATTCGATTTTTAAGTGTTAAGAATCTTTGATTAAAGTCTTTGACTTTTTCTTTTGGGTTCATTTTTAAGCTTGAAAGATCCATGACTAAGATTTCCGGAGGTTTACCATCTCCGAATTTTTCCAAGAAGCATGACTCAAACTTTTCCCAAGACACTATGGTATGGGGCTATTGGGAAAAGTACCAAGTGGATGCATTACCCTCAAAAGTATAAGGGAAAAACCTACAGACAACGTCTTCATGTTCAACATTGCGTAGTCTAATGGATAACATAAATTTTTTGATATGATCTTCCACTATCTGTTTTGAATCAGGATCAAACTTAGGAAGCCATTTCTCCGGATTCTTAGGTAAAGGGTGCTGAGCTCCAGGTACAGCTACAGCATCCTGGTCCAACCAGGGTCTAGCAGGGTTGTTCTGATTTGCCATTGGGGTAGTGGGTGTGGAAGGATGAGAAGGTGAATTGCCTTCGTCAGAAGAGGAATCTCCTCCAGAAGAAGAAGGAGATGAGGGAGGTGGTGAAGGAGGTATCTCATATCCTCCTGCAGCAGGATTTAAGTTTGGATCTGTAGGATTCACAGTGAGGTTAATGTCACCTAATTGTTCTCTAATATCATAGAAGTCTAAAGGTTGACCCCATAGACGATTTGGTTTCCTTAGAAGAGCTAAGGCACTATGTGTTTTAATAAGAGATTGACGGATAATCTCTTGTGTGTCACCACCTGTAGGATTAGGGGTTGCTGGCTCAACTATGATCTAAGGATCGTTGGAGTAGTTGTTGTTTGAAGAGGGATATTATCTTGTGAATGGCTTCTAGTCATTATAGGTGAGCGATTAGGGGGAGGAGGAGTCTTGCAACTGCCTCATGCCATTAATTAAGTTTAGGCCCTCCTTCTAGTGCCATTTGTTAGCGGGCAAAATTGACCGTCCGTCAACTGAGAGAGTGGAACCGGTCCGAGGTTGTCTAATAACCCAAGTCGTTTGGAATGAACCACCTTGACGGGTTTAGCGGCTCCGTTAGTCGATCTAAGGTCCTAGGAAAACCAAAGAGAAAACTAATCTAAACTAAAACAAATAAAACAAACTAAACTAACTAAAACTAAATAAAACAAATTAACTAAAAACAAAACAAAACAAACTAACAATAACTAAAATGAACTAATACTAACTAATCTAATTAAAAATAACTATTAAACAAACTAATATACTATCTATATATACAAACTACTTACTAATACTATACTGACTACTATCAGAAATATAACTTATCTACAAAATATACAATATTCACAACTTGCAGATTTGAATAAAACCTGGAAAACTCATTTTGCTTTCTGTCCTAAGACAGAGAAAGGAATTTATTTTTTGATTTTTATAATTTTATAAACAAGAAATAGAACTTACTGAAATTAAACGATCTAATATACTAACTACACATATATCTAACTAAATACTAACAAATACACTAAACTAATAAACAACAACCTAACCTGGAAACGCTCCAGATTTGTCCTGTGTATGATGACTTCGAAGC
>ML899448.1:763-11771 GCA_009831015.1 Picea engelmannii
ATGGTTATCTCCCTCTGGCGGGCCCCTTGTCATACGTGGCGTCGATCTATTGCCCCAAGTCCCATCACCATATGCTATTTGATGGACCCCCGTCACTTATGGACGTCACCTTCCACTTCTTCCTGAGTTAGTCACAACCCATAACTGTTGTCAGTACCCTCCCCCCTTTCACTCATGGAAAGCCCCTTATTATGAATTTTACATCCAATCCCTAGCCACCACATCACCCATTTGTATCTTTGAGCTACCATCACTTTCCATCTCACCCCCAAGTGACGCGTTGTCCATTTATTACTGGATAACCTATCCATTATCCAGTTGACCTATCTCTCGCACCCAACTGACCCCAGTTTAAATAAAACTACCGTTATTCCCTTTCTTTCTCTATTCACCCATCACACCAGAGAAATTCATCGCCTACTCCTCCGTTGCATTCTGTCACCCTCATCCACATTCAGTCGCCCCCCACTAACATTATGTTTATTGCAGGTATCGTTGAAGAAATGGCGCCAAAGTCCAAACCAGCGGAAGGAGAGGAGAATCTGTTTCTCCAGCCTCCTGTCGACCTGGACAAGATCCCACTGGTCGACAAAGACCAATTAATCATAGATACCAAATGCAATTTCAATTTCCCATACCTCCATTCATGGCTCGGGGAATTTTTCCTAGACCAGAGCGATGAAATTGGACTCTGGGAGTCCAATTTACCCCTGTATCTCTTTCCCCAGATCCACCGTTTTCCCAAGTTCGCGCTGAAGTGTCAAGCTCATTATATCCCCGAGCAAAGAGTCGTCATCTCCTCATCCAGAGAGATCTTGTTCCTCATCACGCCCGAAGCCATAGACCAGATGATGCAAATTCCTCGAGCCGACTCTGCGTCTCCCTTCAACCTGGAAATTCTCACTGAATTGTACCAGAAAATGACCTTCCCCCAAAGAGATCAAATATTTGAGCTCTTTCTTCCCCCATCTGCTCAATTCCCCTCCACAAATCCTCCTTACCCATCCTCCATGTTCTCAACTAAGGGAAACCAAGTCATCTCATACCTTTGTGCTCTGTTGGGATATTATTCTAATCAGTGGGTAGATGAGCCCATTCTGGGTTTTCTATCCATTTTCTCCACCGACGAAAAACCCACCACCCAGTTTGATTTCAGTACATTTTTGGCAAAAAATACTCATGACTAGTTCGTGAATTTTGGCATGGAAGGCATGTTCAGATACTCGTCCATACTGGCATACATGTTTGTTTTCTTTCAAGCAGATAAATTTAGTTTTTCCATGCAGAAGATGGATGAAGATGGGAAACCTCAGGCAGTCACAGCATGGACTTCCTTGCTCAAGAACAACACCACAAAGTACAGTTTCAAGGCGTTCATCGATCAATTCTACCACCGTGTGGTAAGTATGTTGAGCGGTAGGCCCGAGCCTCGAATAAATAACGAAGTCCAAAGAATCCTGCATCTCTCGGACAACACAAAGACTGGGGATTGGTACTTGTACCAAAATCATACCGAGATCAGAGTATACGGTTGTGAGTTGGCACCGTATAAGCTGCCCAAATATTTTCCTGTCGAAATATTTTCTTTAGAATATATAAGGCAGATTATGAATTCAGATGATATCCATTTTGCATCATTGAAGAAAAAGCAGCAACTTCGAATCAAGGGGCAGATTGGCTCCTTCATCTACAACAGTCGGGGCACCGGGGAAGAAGAAGATAGGATGTTGAAAGAAATGAAGTTCTTCATGAGATTCCCATGGCACTATGATCCTCATGGGTTCATATCAGAGATGAGGGTGAATAACAAGAACATCCCCTATATTCATGAAGCTAAGCCCGAAATTGAGAAATTCGCCAATCAGACAGTGTGGATGCCTAACACCTTGGTCAAAGTGGAACAGCAGGTTCCCCCGAACACTGTGCCACCAACGACCACACCACAGGTCCCTAAGGAAAAAAGGCCTCGACAAGATTTATCTCCGCCTGTCATGGAGTTATCGTCCGAAGAGTTCCAGTTGCACACTAAGAGGCCCAAGACAATTTCAGTTCCTGGTCCGACTGGAAAAAAAAGAATCCCCACCTACCACAGTGACTAAGTCTATGGTTCCACCCTTCGGTTTGAGCCTTCATAAGGACACCACCCCAGCATTTCCGAAAAAATCCACATACTCCCCATTGGACACTCAGCCAAGCAAGACTGGGCCCAATTTGAGCATTTTCGAGAAGTACGAGCTGATCAAGAAAAAGAACCAGAACTTTACCAGTAGTACTTACACTCAGTTTTGGAAGCAGACGTCGATTGCATAACATAGGATGTTGTCTGCATTTGACACAGAAAAGGGCAGAATGCACATGGCCTTCCTCCAGGCATAAGTACCAGACCCTAAGGTGATCACGGATTACAAGAGGGCCACCTTCGAATTCTAGATGAAGGATGTGCACCTAGCAGATCAGATGGATCTGCACAAGAAGACAAGGGAAATGGTGTTTCATACGTTGGCGCATGATTCCACTTCTGCAGCCAAATTGCAGGTGTCATTGAAAAATGCTCAAACACAACTCAAGCTGGAGAATATATCGTCCTTCGCGAAGGACAATAAAATCAAAACTTTGGAGGAGTTGGTCCTCAAGATCGGCTATGACCCTTCGAACGTCAAAGCAGCAGAGGAGATGATAAATAAGAAGAATGCTAACATTGCCTCCTTGAGGAAACAACTAAAGCTCCCACCCAAGGAGGACTCACAGGTGAAGGAGATAGCAGAGAAAGAAGGCGAGAAGGATGAAATGCTCAAGCTGCTCATGGAGCATAATGCACAACTCAAAGAAATGGAAGCTGAGATGGAGAGATTATTAAAAGAGAAGGAGCATCTAAAGCTAATGGAAGTCATTCCATTGAGTGCCATTCTAATTTCAGGAGCAAGCATGGCATCAGTGACAGCAGTCCCATCTGCAACTCCATTGACATCCCAAGAGAAGACAACCGACCTGGCTAGATCCATGGAAAAATTGAACCTGCAGGAAACAGAGATCAGCAGGCTTAAAAAGGAAGTTGAGAACCTTCAGGAACTCAAAACTTCTTTCCAGACTAGCCTCTCCAAGGAAAAGTAGGTAACAGAGAAACTAAAGCAGGAGCTACAGTAGCTCTGAAAGCAAACAGTGGCAGGGAAGACTTTGGCTGAGGTTAAAGAGAATGTATGGACAGACATCACTAAGTCCCTAAATGAGATATGGCCCATGATCCAAATCATGTTTGAGTAGAATGAGTTGGTCCAGAGGAGAAAACAATCCATTGAGAAGATCAGAGTAGAATTGGGGGATAGACCAACACAGGCAAACAAGATCATCAAGTTCCTCAATTCCAAGACCAGGGAAGAGCTAGAAGAGCTGAAGATTGAAGACAGAACAAAGACCATCCTTGAGGTCAAAATATTTTTGACCGAGAGAGGACTAATGCTTCAGCTGGAAGAAAAGGTTCAGGTCATGGACCAGGGGGTACAAAGGTTTTTCAGTAAGATTGAGGCTCTTCATAAGAAAGGTCTATCTGGTCTGAAGGTTATTAATGATAAACTGATGACACTCCCAGATTACAAGAAAAGATTAGCTGAAGTGGCTAAGGACAGTTCAAAGTTTGTTGGCATACAAGGGAGCATCACCGACAAATCATTCCTGGATTCCCTTCAATGGGACATCAGTATCCAACATGAGATTTGATACATATTCCTCACCAAGCCTACATTCGCCAAGTATACAGAAATGGACGAAGTGTATCAAAGACTGCTTAAAGTCAACGTGCCCAGTCATCTCAGATGGGAAGAGATATGTGATTTGATCAATTAGCAGATGAGTTGTCCAGGTCCAGTTAGTTGTTCAGTCAGATGAGGTCGTGCAAAGGCTTCATCAACGGTCTACCCAGAAATCAACGTGCAGTTACACCAAGTCATCAAGCAGTTCCTAGATTTAGGAAGTTTGTTAAGTTAGTCAGGATAAAAATAGATTGAGCACGTCCTGGTCATTTATGATAGGAACGTTTGTAATTTGAGTTATAAATACTTCACCTTTCAAATTATTGAGTGTTGTTGATCTTCACACCCTGACGCTATCAGACGGTAACATTTTTGAAGAAATATTCCATTAATAAAAAGGAGGCACTTTTACAGGATTCTTGTGTGTATTCACTGGTGATGTTTTTTTCTCTAAGTTGAATGTTATTCTTGCTTTGTAATCATCTTGTTTTCTAATTCTAATCTTTAAGAGTAACGAACGTTGCAAGATTTATCTCGTATACCCTGTTTCTGACTCGAAAGATTTTAGTGTTTTTCTTCTGGTATTTTCAATAAAGGAATTCTTAACTGCTTCTTTGTTGAAATTATCTTTCCCTTTTCTCTACTAATCATCACTTAAGCTACTAAAAGATCCAGTGATTATATTATCTCGCCCTGTGAAAGTTTTCCCTTTGCATTTCTGGTTTGTATTTCATACTTTATTAAACACAGACCCCATATCCCAATGGATGTGTAGACTGTCTCAACCAATTCAAAAAATACTTTGACAACAAAACAAACCTATTTCTTTACCTAGCCTAATATCTAAAATTGGAAACATAGCTAAATCATATAGAGATATCCCTCTCTAAAGTTGGAAGGGCTAGATCCCAACTTCAAAAGTGGTTGGATAAAGTTACCTTTGTAGATTTCTTCTGTTTTCAACCTCTAGGAAATTTACCAAGTGCTAACATAGTGGCGACTCCACTGGGGAAAGAACTAAAAATTGATAATTTTATGTTTTCTTTTCCCTAAAAGAAAGTTTGTTCCGTGGAATATTTCAAATTTGAGAAGAAAGTAATGTTTAGAGGTTGATTAGACTTTGTACATATTATTTTCGGACTCACAAAACTAATATATATATATATATATAAACCAAAAGGAATTATGGCTCCCAAGAAAGTTCATACTCGATCTCATCCAGACCCAGAACTTGCGATAGTGATAGATAACCCTGAACAGGTTCTTAGGAAAAAGACCTTAGCTGAAGGCTCAATGAGTCATATTCCTCTTCATAAGTCCTTTTCCTTTTCAGGGAAACTTGTTACCTCTCAAAACCCTGACCTTGATACCGTTCCACAACAAAGCCTGGTTAGAACATAGTCCAATAGTTTTATGACTAGAATCATCTTTGACCCAACTATTTTGCAACCCCTAACCCCTGAAGTTCTGTCTCCCACGACTAAACCACAAATCACTCCCTCAGTGCTATTCAGTCCCTCCTCATCCTCGTCTTCAGTCGCTACCTTGCCAATCATCCAGGTTGTCGTCCCACCTCCTCCACCCATCATGGCAGCTCGATATGCTCCTTTGGTGTTGGCTGTGCCTCTACATGCCATGCCCCAAGACTATCAAACAAGACTTCCATAGTTCGATGCAACAGGACCTTTGAGTGCACAACAACACGTTGACAGAATGAATGATTATTTTGACCTGCAAGAAGTTGATGAGGCTGACGTTCAAATGATATTGTTTGCCCAAAGTTTGACAGGTGATGTCAAGAAATGGTACAAATCTTTACCTGCCACCTCAGTCCTTGACCTTGTCGCATTCCAAAGGATTTTTCTTGACAAATGGGAGGTAAAGAAAAACCCTCTCCAAATATTGTCAGAGTACGAGAATATAAGAAGAAATCAAGGTGAGACTGTACAATATTACTGCACCCGTTTCAATAACCTGTACAATGCAATTCCAGCCGAAATCAAACCTCCATAGGGCCTGGTGTTGATAAAATTCCCTAATGGTTTTGATGTTGATATGTCATACCAACTAAGAGAAAAGAAATTCTACCACCCTGGCAGACATGCAGAAAAGTGCTATAAGTGTGGAGGCCAATTTGTTGGCGAAAAGGGAACGTCAGAGGTTAGAAAGGAGAGTCACAATCAAAGAAGAACCTTCCATGTCGACCTCAGACTCCAAATTGGATTCTTTGGCCAGAGTAGTGGAATGAATGATGGAAAGACTTATTGTATCAGACAGAAACCCTCCAAGAGAAAATCCACCAGCTCCTCAGGTTCGAAACCCTAATTTTAGGAGAAACCCTCCTCAAATCAGACAGAGAGATCTTAGGGATCAAAGAGAGCAAAGGGGTCCAGATCAACATATCAGACCTCCTCTACAAGAAAATTATGCTGATGAAGGGGAGGAAGTAATCGAAGAACTGGAGGATACTCACATAAATCTCATGGGAATTCATGATAACGAAGCAATTTTCCTTACCCAAGAAGAGAAAGAACTTTTTCTTCTCAACCAAACAAAAGTAAGTGAAGAAGATGAAGATGTAGAACAACAGGCATTCAAAAATGTTATTTTGGAGGTACACCGACAATACAATCTGTGGATTAAAAAGACAGAAGGGAGTTCCCCAAAAAAGACGACTGAAATGAAGAAGGTAGTCGAAACCAAGAAGTCCTCCGAGTCAGCTACCGAGAAGATTCCCGAGAAGAGCACTGTCGACACTCCCATGAAGAAAAACCTTACTATTCTGAAAAGGACGTCACAGCCCGAGGTTTCATCTATTAATCCACCAAGTACTTCTGAGCAGAAGAATATGGTGGACAAACCATAATTGATGAGCCAAGGCAGATCCCCTACACCTTTCAGCCTGGAGGGGGAATTGGCCAAAGTAAAAATTCCCATCCCACTTACAGAGTTGATGAACAAAAATGATTATCATTCACAGGTGATTAAAGAACTGACCATTGAACCTGACATAGGCACAAAAGCCTTAACCATTGGATCAGAAAATCATTCAAACACTCTGAACCTTACCGATGATCAACCCGAGCTTCTTTTCAGACCTGAAGTAGATGGTCGAGATGACACTGGTGAGGTCGCTCCTTTTTATATCAGTCTAAACATACATGACATGATCTTGCATAATGCTATGATGGATTCGGGTGCTTCCCACAATCTGATGCCTAAAGAAGTAATGGAGAAACTGGGACTGGAGGTCACCAGACCTTACAAGGATTTACACTCATTTGACTCTAACAAAGTTATATGTATTGGTTTGATCAAGGAACTATGCATCACCTTGGTTCAAATTCCTGTGAAGAGCATGGTAATGGATGTGGTGGTTGCAGACATCCTGTCGAAGTATGGAATGTTGTTATCCCGATCTTGGGGGGCTAAGTTGAAAGGAACCCTACAACTAGATATGTCTTATGCCACTATCCCAATGTTAGAGAAACAAAGAAGGCTATACAGAGAAACATTGATGAAGTACATGGTTAGTAGCCAAGAAAAACCACACAATTATCCCCTCTACTCTGCACATTCCGATATGGATTCTTTTATCTTGTACAATGATGGTGACACGGGAGAACAAGATAATCAGCTGGCGGAGGATACATCTAGCCAGGCTGAAGGCCAAGAAATCATCAAGGTAGCAAGGATGAAGAACGTGATAACTGAAGAGTTACCCGCTGATTTATGGAGCATGGATTTTGATGGAGCAGTAAGAAAAGAAGGAGATGGAGCAGGAGTCTGGCTGCATAATCACAGAAACAGGTATTCAAAAAACCATTCTTACAAATTAAATTTCTAGTGCACTAACAATATTGTTGAGTATGAAGCCTTGATGCTCAATCTGAAGCTTTTGAAGAGAGTTGGTGCTAAGCAGATTATGGTAAGAGGTGACTCTGAGTTGATAATCAAGCAAATCAAAGGTGAGTACGCTGCAAAACACCCACGTCTCAGAGCTTATTGGAATGTTGTTCTTGATGCCCTTAGATGTTTCACTGAAGTTGACTTGCAGGTAATGCCCAGGGGGAAAAACATTCTGGCAGATGGATTGGCTACGTCGGCAGCCACCTGTAAGATTCCTTTCTGCTCGACTCGCCCATACACTGTTGAGGTGAAATGAAAACCAATCGTTCCTGAGAATATCAGGTACTGGAAAGTGTTTGGTAATGATGATCAAATTGAAGACTTTCTGCAGTGTAAAAATGATTTTGAATGTACAAATGTAGATTTAGAGAACGAAGATGAAAATGTAAATAGATCTAATTTTGAAATAGATAGTGTAAATAGCCTAGATTCAGGAGAATTAGGAGATGAAAAAATGGATGCCTATGTTTTACAGTTGAAAAGCAATGTGTTACCTAGAGGCCTAGTTCCTTTAGAGGACTTGTTTGATTTTAACGACGTATCCAAAAAACCGAAAATCGAAGCCAATGGAAAAGAGGTAGAAGACTGTAATATACTGACTGAAGAGAAACCCAGAATAGTCAAACTGTCTAAATCATTACCCCCAGAGAAAAAACTCAAATACATTGAGTTGTTCAAAGAATATTTGGATGTCTTTGCCTGGGGCTATGAAGATTTGAAATCTTATGATACCAGCATCATACTACATAGGATTCCAATAAAAGAAGAGCAAAAACCGTTTAGGCAGAAACTTAGGAGGATAAATCCCAAGTTGCTCCCTCTGATAGAAAAGGAAATCAAAAAAATGTACGATGCCAAAATCATAGTTCCGTTGCGTTTTTCCAAATGGGTCTCTAATTTGGTCCCTACACATAAGAAAACCAGGGAAATCAGACTCTGCATAGACTTCCGAAATCTGAATAAAGTCTCCCTGAAGGATAATTACCCCTTGTCAAAAATGGACCACATCCTGCAAAGGGTGGTTGGGTCCAGTCGAATTTCTCTGCTGGATGGTTTCTTGGGTTACAATTAGGTCCTAGTTCACCTGGATGACCAAGACAAAACCGCTTTTACCACACCATGGGGCACTTTCATGTATGTTAAAATGACTTTTGGTCTGATGAACGCAGGAGCCACATTCCAAAGGGCAATGGATATCGCCTTCGTGGAAGAATCGGGTAAGTTTATTGTCGTCTATTTAGATGATGTAACTGTGTTTTCTCGATCTGATGACAAACACCTGCGACAACTCAGACGAGTCTTCGAGAAATGTAGAAGGTTTGGGATTTCTTTAAATCCTAAGAAGAGCCTTTTTGGGTTAGAGGAAGGAAAACTGCTAGGACACATCATCTCCAAAGATGGCATCAAAATAGACCCCAGCAGAATCGAAGCCATACAAAAATTAGAACACCCAAGAAACCTCAAAGAACTATATTCTTTTATCGGGAGAATTAACTTTCTACGAAGATTCATTCCCAATCTATAAGAACTCCTCAAAAACATTACAAATATGCTAAAAAGGATGTAAAAATAAAATGGGACTCTGAGTCCAAACAGTCCTTCGAACAAGTCAAACGAGCACTCACAGAAGCCCCTGTTTTGATCAGTCTTGATTTTACTAAGGATTTCTATCTTTTTTCTTTCGCTTCCGAACATACTATAGCAGTGGTGTTCCTGCAAAAGAACAACGAAGGGTATGAATAGCCCATAGCTTTCTTTAGCAAAGCATTAAGAGACACTGCTCTGAATTACAAGATAATGGAGAAACAAGCTTTTTCTTTGGTAAAAGCCATAAAAGACTTTAGAGTCTACATTCTTCATTCTCACACCATAGCATATGTTCCGAATGCGATAGTAAAAGACATTTTGACACAGGACAATCCAGATGGAAGGAGGGGAAAATGGATTGCTGTCATTTTAGAATACAATATAGAGATTAAGCCCATGAAACTAATCAAAGGTCAAGGCCTTGCTAAATTAATGGCTGAATCTAACTTCCATGCTCTTGACATTAATTTTTTAGATGTGGCAGATGATCAGGGTGAGATGGTGACTCCAAGCGTGAGAGAGGTACTTCTCAACTCTCCATGGTACGCAGACCTTATATTCGTTTTGCAAAATCTACAAGCTCCCCCTGGTTTGACTAAGACTAAAGCTAGATTTTTAAAGTTGAAATCCTTAAAATTCTGTATTCTAGAAGGCAACTTGTATTGGAAAGATCCTGGAGGCATTCTGTTAAATTGTTTATTGAAAGATGAAGCTGATAAATTTTTACAAGAGTTTCATGCAGGAGAATGTGGGGGCCATCTGAACTGGAAGGTCACAGCCAACAAAATACTCAGAGTTGGATTCTATTGGCCCACCCTGTCTGCCAATGTGCATCAAAAGGTAACTGCATGTCATCAATGTCAATTGTTTGAATGAAAAAGGAAACTCCTCCCTCTGCCTCTAAAACCGATCTCAGTTGAGGCCCCTTTCCAGTAATGGGTACTGGACTTCATTGGAGAAATACACCCCCCTTCTTCAGACGAGCACAGGTGGATTCTCACTGCCACCGATTATTTTACCAAATGGATCGAAGCAGTACCAAGCAGGCAAGCCACTAACTCTGTTATTGTCGAATTCCTTGAAAATAATATTTTTTCTCACTTTCGATGTCCAAGAAAGATTATAACTGATAATGCAGCTACCTTTCGGTCGAAGAAGCTCATAGATTTCTGCAACCAGTATCACATTGGTTTGGGGCATTCCACAGCCTACTACCCTCAAGGGAATGGGCTGGTGGAATCTTCAAACAAAACCTTGGTAAATATCATCAAGAAAACATTGCAGGAAAACAAGAAATCATGGCACAACAAGTTGGTGTTTGCGTTATGGGCTGACAGACTGACCACCAAAAGGTCAATTGGTATGTCATCATACCAGCTGGTCTATGGCACAGAGGCAGCTTTCCCCACTTATTTAGGAGTCCCTATCATGAAGTTGCTTCAAGATGTACAAGCTGAGCGAAACGACTCACAGAGAAGGATCAACCAGATGATCCATTTGCAACAGTCTAGGGAGGATGTTTTCAACAAGACTCAGGTAATCCAAGAAAACATCAAGAATATCTTTGACAAATGAACCAAGGAAGATTATTTTGAGCTAGGGGATTTGGTTCTGAGATGGGATGCCAGAAGTGAAGACAAGGGAAAGCATGGAAAATTTGACAATCTATGGACAGGACCATACATGATCCAAGATTTCATAGGAAACAATGCTTTCTTTCTAAACAACGATGATTGGACAGATCTGCCAGGAGGACCTATGAATGG
>WSFP011537776.1:0-11771 GCA_009831015.1 Picea engelmannii
TATTATCCAACAAATGAAGGGATACAACCTACAAGATACCCATTGTAACTTCCTCTTCTTTCTCTCACAGTCTTCTCTCTCATAATACAATATTCACTCACATACACAATCGTAATAAAATTCCCTCATACACAAAAGAGGGTATCCTTTTAGGGAAAAAATCCCTACATAGATTCTACCGTCAAATATGTGACCTTATAATGAATGGTCCAGATTGACTACGCAATTACAATATTTTACAAGGCAAATTTTTCCAAATTTTTTTCTTCAGAGGCACTTCCCTCGAATCCCTCGCCAAGGGGGGGGGCTCCAAAATTTCTCACCCCCCCTAGAAAACCTGGTGAGAGAAGTGGGGGGGGGTAACCCCCCCGTTAGGTAATAGGGTCCAAACGTCGTTGAAAAAATACCTATGAATCATGAAGATAACCATACTCCACAACCAACAATCTCCCACTTGGAGACTGATCAAAACAACTCCATTTTTATTGTACCTACTGGAATATGATCCATCTTGGACCTGGAAAATTTCTCATCTTCACCTTCATACTTGAAGGAAAACTAAAACTGAATAGGAACTCAATTTCTATCTTGTTACTACCTTTGTTAACGTGTCTTCATGATTCTAGCTAGTATATATCTTTTCCAACTTCAGTTGTCCATCTTCCAAAACAAATCATATGAAATGGTACATGATTTGTATATGTTTAGTCTTAGAATGGAAGGCTGAATTCTTTACAATATGAATGGTACTCTGGCTATCACAGTACAACCTGCTAGTCTCATGCTTCTTTCCCAATTCCTCCATAAACCTATGTAATCAAATCATCTCTTTACTAGCCTCTGTAGCAGTAACATACTCTGATTTTGTTGTTGAAATTGCAACAACCTTTTGTAACTTTAAAATCCAGCTTACTGTTGTTCCTCCTACAGTAAAAAAATACCATGTGGTGCTCCTCCTTCTATGTTTATCACCTGCCATATCTGAATCAACATATCCTTGTAGAACAATGTCTAAACCTCCAAAACATAATGCATGAGTAGAAATATCTCTCAAACACTTGAGTATCCACTTTACTGCCTCCCAATGTTCTTTACCTGGATTGTTCATATACCTGCTCACAGCTCCCGCTACATGTGCAATATCTGGTCTTGTTCACACCATAACATACATCAAGCTACCAATTGTTGATGAATAAGGCACCTTGGACATGTATTCTATCTACTCATGTGTCGTGGGAAACATTTCCTTGTTTAATTTAAAATGGTTGGCCAAAGGCGTACTAACTGGTTTTTCATTCTGAATTCTAAACCTCTCCAACACCTTCTCTATGTACTCACCCTGAGACAATGTCAATGTGTAATTTTTCATGTCTCTTGTTATTCTCATACCAAGGATTTTCTTTGCAGCACCCAAATGCTTCATCACAAATGAATTAGATAATTTCTTTTTGAGGACATTTATATCCTACATGTTAGACCATGCAACAAGCATGTCATCTACATACAACAACAAGATAATTTAGCTTCCATTTTCTAGCCTCTTAAAATAAACACACTGATCAAAATGACATATATTATAACTGCGTTCTATCATTAACCTGTCAAACTTAAAATGCCACTACCTTGGAGCTTGTTTTAGGCCATACAATTTCTTCTTCAACCTGCATACCAAATTCTCCTTTCCTTTAACCTCATACCCCTGTGGTTGCTACATATAAATACGTTCCTCCAAATCCCCATGGAGAAAAGTTGGTTTTACATCTAATTGTTCAAGATGCAAATATTCTAGTACCGCAAGACTTAAAATAGTCCTAATTGAAGTCATTTTAACAAGAGGAGAAAATATTTTATCAAAATCTATACCTTTCTTTTGTGCAAAGCCCTTTACAACAATTCTAGCCTTGTATCACTTTGTCCCTCCATTTTCTTCCTTCAACCTATAAACCCATTTATTATGTAATGCTCTTTTTCTTGCAGGAAACTAAACCAAATCCCAAATCTGGTTGTTTACCAAGGAATCCATTTTCTCTTTCATGCCTTGCTCCCACTTCTTTATCTTCATAACTTTATGGTTCACCAAAATAAGTTAACAATAAAAAACACAATCAAGGAGAGTATCATTCAGGGAGTCTAATTAACATGATAGATCTTATAACAACACTTTTAGGAGTTTGAGGTACCTATTTCTCCTATTGTTGTACATTTTGATTTTCTGGTACTTTTGGAATTTCATTTTCCTTGATTTCATCAAGCACTGTGTATTTTGTGTTTTCCTTTTCTTATTTCTTTTCCTATATCGTATCTTTGTGCATGGCCTTTTCATTGAATACCACATCTCTACTCCTAATGATTTTATGATTTTCATAATCCATAAGAAATAACCAAAATCATTAACATTATATCCAATAAAGATACACTTCTTGGATTTTTCCTCAAGATTTATTGTATTTTCATTATCAATATGGACAAATGATTCACATTTGAAAGTCTTCAAAAATGAGTAGTTTACCTTTTTACTTGTCTATTCCTCCTCTTTATTGCCACCATCCAAGGAGTTTGAAGGCCCTACGTTTATTAAGTAAACAACAATATCTACAACATCTTCCCAAAACTGTAAGGGGAACCCGTCATGCAATCTCATACTCCTTGCAGGTTCCATGATTGTCCTATTCATCCTTTCTGACACACCATTTTCATGTGGTGTTCCTGGAAATGTCTTTTCTCTACGAATACCATGGTATGAACAATAATTATCAAACTCCTTGTTGTAGTATTCAACTCCATTGTCTGATCTGAGACACTTCAACCTTTTTCCTATATCATTCTCAACCAAATCTTTCCATTTCTTAAAAGTGACAAAAACAACATATTTTTGTCAAATGAAATAAACCCAAGTTTTTCTAGTTGCATTATCAGTAAAAGTAACATAATAATGAGAGACACCAAGAGATGATACCTGAGTTGGTCCATGTACATCTATATTCACATTCTCTAAATTTTCACTCTTGTTTTCCTTGTCAAGTCTAAGAAATCTGGATCTCTTATGTTTTCCATAAATACAATGCTCAGGGAAATACAAATAAACTCGTTTAAGATATGAAAACAAATTCCTTTTGTGAAGTATATGCATCCCCTTCTCACGCATGTGTCCAAGCCTATCATGCCACAATGTTGTATCCACACCTGTAGAAGCTAAAGAGATTGAAGAGTCAACATTACTAGTACATAAATACAATGTACCTACCTTCTCTCCTTTTTTCATTGCCAATGATCCTTTAGTGACCTTCCACACCTTATCTGTAAATGTAGATATACATATTTCACTTTCCAACTGTCCTATTTAAATAATATTTCTTCTTAGATCTCGTATATGTCTCACCTCTTTTAGAAACCATTGGTTTCCATTATTTTTCTTTATTTGTACCTTACTCATTCCAATAATTTGACATGGTTCATCATCACCCAAATAAACCTTTCCAAAATCACCTTGAACATAATTTTGAAAATATTTCCTATGGGGTGTGGCATGAAATGAAGCCCCTAAATCTAATACCCAAGGCTCAGTAATATTATCTAAAGAAAGAATCAAATCATCTTGTAACACATCTGTGATAGTTGATTCCTGATTTTTCTTCTGTTGTCCATCTCTTTGTTTCTTGGGAGCTCTGCAATCTTTCTTCAGATGTCCTTTCTTCCCACAATTCCAACACTCTATATTTCCTAGTCTGAAATTGGATCTTTCCTTCCTAGACTTTGCACAGTTTCCTGGACTCTTTCCTCTTTCACTTTGTCTTCCTCTGTTCTTCACGGTAAATGCATTACCTGATGCCTCACCTGTGTTTTTCCATCGCAGTTCCTCGCTAAGGATAACACCAACAACATCATCAAATTTCAGAGTGTTTAAACTAGAGACATAGTTACTTACATCCATTACCAAGCCATTCCAACTTTCTGGTGATCAACACAATATTAGAAGAGCCCTAACCTCATCATCAAATTCCACTTTTACGAACTTAGCTGATTAGTAATTGTATCGAACTCATTTAAATGAATAGAAACAAACCCATCTTCTGACATCATCATATTAAATAATCTCTTCATTAGAAATACCTTTTTGGAAGTCAAGGGTTTTTCATATAGTTTAGACAATGTGTTCATCAGATCCTCTGTTATCTTTTATTTCTAAATATTGAAATCCATTGACTCTGCCAGGAACAGTCGTATCATTCCTAGTGCCTTTCTATTAACAATCTCACATTATTCATCCTTCATACTCGTTGACTACTTTGATTTTCCACCCAACAGTAGGTAAAAATCCTTCTGATATAAATAATGTTCCATATGCATCTTCCATAACTAATAGTTTTGGTTGTTAAATTTCTCGACCTCAAAATTTTCATCTTCTTCCAATGCTCCCACTTGAACCGAGAACCCTATTTTCCTACGAGTTACCTTTCGCTCAGATACCAGTTGTTAGAAAAAAAAGATCGTGAAGCAATAAAATAAAACAAATGTGGGAATAAAACATTAAAGGTACACAATACAATAGAGACACAAATATAAATGGTTCACCCAGTGTGGGCTATGTCCACCAGAGAAATTGTCAGGTCCTTCCTTTATTACTATCCAACAAATGAAAGATTACAACCTACAACATACCCATTGTAACTTCATCTTATTTTTCTCACAGTCTCCTCTGTCATAATAAAATATTCACTCACATAGACAATCACAATACAATTCCCTTATACATAAAAGAAGATTTCCTTCTAGGGAAAAAAAATCCCTAACATAGCTTCTATCGTCAAATTTGCATCCTTATAATGAATGGTCCAGATTGACTACGAAATTACAATATTTTACAAGGCAATTTTTTCCCAAAATTTCGACTCAGGGGTGTTGCCGTCGAATCCCCCACTAGGGGGGCTCCAAACTTTCTCGCCACCTCCCCCCCCGGTAAGAGAAGTGGGGGGGAAAGCCCCCCCACACCCCCCATCAGGAAATTGGGTCCAAACATTGCTAAAACAAGACCTTTGAATCAAGAAGATAATCAGGCTCCACAACCAACAAAATCGTTGGTTAGTTCAATTAACTATTGGAACAAAGAGGAAAATCAATGAGATGGTCAAGGATTGTCCATTAGAGATTAATGGACTCGATACTCATGCATATATAAATATAATACTTCTTTGTTCATATGATATTCTTATTGAAATGGATTGTTGGAGCTACACGATGCCATTCTTGATTTTTATACTAAGACATTTAATTATATTGATGAGGAAGGAAACCAAAGGACAAACAAAGGTATTCACAATGCTAGTATCTGAAAGGTAGATTTCAACTTTACAGATGAAGAATATTTTCAAAAAAGGGTGTTAATTGTCTGCAACCCATGTTGTGGAACCAACAAAAGAGAAAGGCCTAAGTGTTGTTGATTTTCAACTCTCACAACAATTTCAAGATGTATTTCCAAAGGATATTCTTGGATTACCTCCCAAAAGGGAAATTGATTTCTCTATTTATCTTGTGCTTGAAACTACTCCAATATCCAAGGCTCCATACATAATGGGTACTCCAAACTTGACAGAGCTACACATCCAATTATAAGAATTGATGAAGAAGGGACATATACACCCAAGTGTCTCTCCTTGGGAGAAACAATACTATTTGTAAAGAGGAGAGATGGAACTTTGTGGTTATGTATTAAAAATAGACAATTGAACAAAATCATTGCAAGAAATAAATATCCTCTACCAAGAATAGATTATTTATTTTATCGACTAAGGAAAGCAAAGATATTTTTAAAGTTTGACTTGAGGTCAGGCTTGTAGATTTTAACCTTGTACAATTATTTACTTCATAAAGTTTCTTAATAAAAACATAAAAGATACAATGGGACACACATTATACATAGATTTTACCCTGGAAACCCAAACCAAGAAAAACAACAACATGTTTAAAGTCGCACCTATAATCTTCTTTATTCATCATCTACCTCATTGTTTACAATACAATATAGATATAGGAGCCTTCGGAATCCAAACCCCTAATTCATTGACCCTGATTATTCAACAACCCTAATTTCTTAACCAAAATTAGAAAACCATTAGTGAAAACCATGTGTCGAAACATTGTCGAAAACATACGCAAAAAACCATCAATTTTTGTTTTATCCGGGGGCTACTACCCCCGAACCCCCTTGCTCCCATATAAATGTACATTACATGGGACCAATCTTGCAAAGAATATAAATCATACCCAACAAGGCTACTATAAAGTGAGGATAAAGAATGAAGACATTCTTAAAATGTCCTTCACAACTAGATATGGACACTATGAATTTGTAGTGGTTCCATTTGGATTGACAAATGCACCATCTACTTTTATGTGTCTTTATGAATGGTATTTTCCATCATTACATGGACACATTTTAATTTTTTTCCTTGATGACGTTCTAACTTACTCCAAGTCAAAGGAAGAGCATGAAAAAACTTGCTATTAGTTTTGCAAGTGTTGAGAGAACACCATCTCTATTTCAAATTGAGTAAGTGTTCCTTTTATCATAGGAAAATTCAATATTTGGGGCATATCATTTCTGATAAAGGAACAACAATAGACCTAGATAAGATTGAAGCTAACATAGGATGGTCTACACCTAGGAATGTTTCATATGTGAGGTCATTCAATATGGGTATTGCTAGTTAATACAAAATATTGTTAGAGGGGTTTTCTCAGTTTGGATTTTCAATTATCTCTCTCCAAGAGAAAGGAAAAAAATTGAATGGAAACAATATTGTAAAGATAGTTTCTAGCCATTGAAGAAATTGTTTACTAGTGCACCAATTCTTAAAATTGCAAATCTGAATGAAGACTTTGTCATGTGCACAGATGCTTGCAAAGAAGGGATTGGTGGAACTCACCCAAAACAATCACATGGTGTTTTATGAATCTTGGAAGCTTAATAACATGAAAATAATTTATGCAACACATTATTTAGATTTTGTTGCAATGGTATATGTATTAAAAATGTGGGCATACTATTGATGGGAAGAAAATTTGAGTTTGAACAAATCATAACACTCTCAAACCTTTATTAGATTAGCAAAATTTGAATGTCAAGCAAGGAATATGGCTGGTATTTCTTTGTGAGTTTGATTTTGACATCAAGAACATTAAAGGAAAAGAGAACAAATTTGTTGATGTGTTCAAGAGAAGATTGCATGCAATGCATGATACAACAATTAGCATATGCAAATCGAATTTGAAGAAAAAAAAAATCTTGAAGCTTTTGTGACAGATGAACACTACCTTCAAATAAAGGAAGGATTTGAAGAGAAAAATGTTAAACAAAAATATGAAGAGTATAAGATAGAAGTTGATGGAATTATTATACACAAAAATTGAATTTATGTTTCTAATTCTTGTGAGTTGAGGACATTCATCTTGAATGAAATGCATAATGTTTTATATTATGGACACCATGGATAACAAAAGACAAATGCAATAGTGAGGAAACAATACTTTAGGCTAGGAATGAAAGGAATTGTTGTTGAATACATAGAAAAATGTATGGAGTGTTAGTGAGTTAAAGCTGAGCATAAACATCCAATAGGTTTGGTACAAACATTACCATTGCTAGAATGGAAATGGGAGGTAGCAACCATTATTCTTATCACTAGATTACCAAGAACAATGAGGAAACATGAATCCATCATGGCAGTGGTGGATAAATTAAGAAAAAAAATCATTTTATTCTAGTTAATTCCACACAAAAGGAAACAAACATAACAAACATCTACGTGAAAGAAGTTGTCAGAGTGCATGGGATACCTAAGGCCATCGTTTCTAAAAAATACTTTAAGTTAACTTTCAATTTTTGGAAGGGATTATGCAAGGCTTTTGGTACAAATTTGAATTTTAATACTACAAATCATTGACAGACTAATGGGAAAATTATAGAAATACCTAACCAAGTAAGTGAAGACATGTTACATATGTATGTGATGAACATGTCATCTAGGTGGGAAGAGTATTTTTACTTGGTGGAGTTTGCATACCACAATGGACATCGTGTATCTTTGAGGATGAGCCAATTTGAAGCATTATATGGCGCAGGAAATTAAACACCCCAATAATTTGGGATAACCTATGTTATTGAATCACACTTGGGCCAAAATTGCTTAAGGAAATCGAAGAATAGATTGCAAAAATCAAGCAGAATTTGAAAGCAACACAAGATAGGAAGAAAATCTATGTAGATAAGAGTATGATGCACAAATAATTTGAAGTTAGATCTCATATGTTTCTTAGAGTGGTATTGAGGAAAAGTTCATTGAAACTTGGAAGTTGTGCCAAGATAGCACCGAGATATTGTGGAAATTTTGAAGTCCTATACAAAATAGGACTAATTTCATATAAGTTTGCATTGTCTGCTAACATAAAATCTCACAATGTGTTTCATGTATCTTCATTAAAAAAATATGTTCATGATCCTAACCATTTCATTGATTGGGATTTAATCTAGGTGAAACCAATAGAAAAGTTCTAGATAGAACCATATTGCATTTTCGATAGGAAAGTCAATTTGCCCTAGAATATAGTCATTTGTAGGTAAAGGTCCAATGTGCACATTACATTCTCGATGAGGTGACATGGGAGTTGGAGGATTCTATATGGGGATTGTATCCATTTTTTTATACTTTTGGTACTGCACTCACGACAATGAGAATCCAAGGGAGAGGGGAATGCAATACCCCTAGTATTGAACCTGGATTGGATGTGATTAGATGTTGTGTTTTTGAATTCTTTGGTGAGTGTCAATCCTTGGGGGATAAGTCTGATGAACCTATGATGTAAATACAATGCATATTCTTAATTTGGAGCTCAAGATCAAGGGTTGACTAGAGAATAAGAGGATTTATTTAGGTGGCCATGATGTTTGTGATGTTTTGATATGTTCCTAATGACCATTTCATTAGGCATGACCATGGTGCATATTATATTATTTTGAATACTATGTAAAAAGGAAATATTAATAAATTAAACCGTTGAATAGATTGCAGGAGGCCAAGAGGGGACTATAATCCCATGACAAGGGAAAGACAAGGGTTGTAGTGATTAAATCTTTATCATAAGGTTTTTTGTGATAAAGTATTATCTTTCCACCTTTCATTACCAAAGTTCCTCATGTTTTCTCACCCAAGCAACATGTGGTGTGATGCAAGCCTTAGGTATATCAATTCCAATTTCATGCATGCAAGCATATTCCTAGATTTTTCCTTCTTGTTCATCACTCTTCTTGTGGATTGGTATGTGGGATATTGTTGCTAAGAACCTAAGATAAATCAAAATGGAATCTATGACTAAACTTGTGAGTGAGATTGGGAACGGGAAGCGACTACAGTTCCTTTTATGAGTGACAACAATTAACCAAATTTGGGCTAAGACTACCAATCTAAGAGTCCTAAGAGTAATCAATAGAATTAGTTTTCCTTCCTCGCGTTGAAATACTGAAGGGGGTAGGTTTCTTGAGGGATTATGTAGTAGATAAAGGGGATTCCAAACTTTGTGTTGTGTATGGCTAGACCTTGTGTTGTGTATGGTTGGGGGTGAATACATTTATGGTTTATTGAAGGTTGGGTGTGTGCTTGAAGGGAAAATCCATGGATTGAGATTGTTACAGTTATTTAGATATAGAACCCAAATTATTGTATTCATTGTTGTAGTTTCATAGTCTCATCTCGAGGGTGGAAATCCCATTAGATTCCCTACTTAAAAAAAGTGTTTGTATGCAACTATTTTGTGCTGAAACTATTGGAAAATATACTTGTGCTTATCTTATTTCCTAAATGAAAGATCTAAGTTTGATATTCATGTTTTGAATGCATTATTTATATTTTGAATTATGTTTTGTAAATCCATTTAATGAGTAACTTTCTTAATGAAGTGTATAATATCAATGTCAAAAAACGATCGGTGTGGTGTGTGGCATAAGCTAAATCATTAGGATCGAAAGTTGAGTGAATAAAGCTTCCCGATCCACTGCTTAAACATATTAAGCACGTTGGATTGTTTATATTCATTTGCTTTTTCATTGTATAGTCCTTTATAATTTTTTGTTGCTCTTCATTTAGCATTCTTTCAATTCTATGCTATTGTATGTCGTCAACAAAAAATTGGGTGATTTGTAACATGAAATCCAATATAGACACCTTTCTTGCTATTGAAGTGTTGGAAGCAATGCAAGTCTATTTTCAAATCATATCATTGAAATATCGTCAATTTCATCAACGACGGAATCTAAATTGTTTGTTTGACATTTTATACAAATTTGGCTTCATTGACTTTTATCACATGGAATTTCCATGTAGTTTAGCATATACATCTTGCCATGTTGGTATCCATGCTTCATTGTGTGTTTTCATTGTTATGAAAAGGAACACATGGTGATAGTTTCTAGTTTCTGTGTGCAATAGTTATAATATTCCATATGATTGTTGCATTTAACAAATTATATTACATTTGTTTTTGTTTTTTGTTAAATTTTTAATTAAAAGTACTTAGGCAAGTGTTTCTTATCCCTAGGCATTAAAGGGGTGAGAAAGTGTCTAATGTGAGCTCTAGTCATTCAATTTGTGAGATGCAAATTCAAAGGTGACTTTATAACTTTAGTGAGGGGGTGAGTGAAGAGACACTCAATCTTAACCACTCATCTAATATAATTTCAGCCATTGGATTAAGAAACTCTTCACCTACCAAGCATGAGGTCGATTAGGGTTGGAGGGCGCACCCATTGTTGGGTTGTTGGTTCATTGTTGAGAGAGCAACAGAGAGAGCATTTTCGAGCAAAAAGAGAGAAGCCATTTTTGAGAGCTAGGGCATGCATTCCAAGGCAGATTACTAGCACATAATTCGAGGCAAGGAGTTCATCATATACAAGAGGTCGTACAACATGGATTCCAAGGTCCGTATAGTCTCGTGTGAGCACAGAAATTGAGAAAGGGGAGAAGCAATTATTATTGGTCGTATAGTATGGATTTGCACAGTCCGTACGGTTCAGTTTTGGCAAAAATTTCGAGGAGGGAACAACTGTACACAGTCCATACAGTATGGATTTACACAGTTCATACATCCTCTTTATTGCACAGAAATCGAGGTGAGTTGTGTGCATTTTCTGGAAAGTGTGGCAAGGTTATCTAGAAGTTCGTACAGCCATTAATACACCCAGAAATTATCTATTGTTGTTGGCACATATTTCGAGGCATCCGTACAACATTTTGGAGGCACAAAAATCGAGGAGAAGACCTGCAATTTATTGCAGAAAATTTTGGAAAGAGTTTTGAGGAATTTGGCTCATTTCCTATGTGAAGACTTGGCATGGTTATCGAGATAAGTTTGTCATTAAATTTCTGAAGATGAACATGCTGTAACAGAATTTCTTTGAAGCTCCTAAATAATAAAAATCTCCCTCTCTCACTGGTTTTCCCCTTGTGGGTTTTTCCAGGGTCAAAGTTAGACCGAAAATATCTGTGTCAATATTTTTCTGAGTTTTATATGCTGCTGATATTTTATTTATGCGTTATAAACGATGTTCAGAATCCTCATGTTTCAGTTCTGAAATTGATTTTCTATTGAGTTTTATTTGTTGATTTAAAAACTGGGTTTGGGCATTAAACATTGGTTGAAAAATCAGCGAGACTGAAACTAGGTTGGGGTCTGAAAATTTTACATGGTATCAGAGCTGAGTTGAAAGGGAGCAGAAATTTCAA
>WSFP011537780.1:0-11771 GCA_009831015.1 Picea engelmannii
CCTCGTGTTTAGCCCCTGTGTTAGAGGGGGGTCCCAGATAAATTTCACGTCACTGGACTTTTACACTCCCTATCTCTGACTCCAATGTTTGTTTATAAGCCTTGAAGAGTTTCCTCTCCAACCTAATTCAAGGCTCTAGCCCTAAACTAATTGATTGACCCTACAAACATAAAAGTCTAGTTAATTTTAATTTAGCATTCATTTTAAATAGCTTGTTTTAACTCAAAGGACACGACAGTGAAACTAGTGATGTGTATGAGAGATGAAAAGAGGAGAAATAAACAGAACTGAAAGCAAAATTACTTCTAGTTAACAATAAAGATTTGCAACTAACTCTTTAAACCGACTTTTCATAACTAACTATTTTCAAGATCTTTAACTAAAATGAAATTTCACTCGACTACGAGCTACTTAAATTCTATAAAATAAGTTAAAGAACTTAAAAACCGAACTCTTTTTCCTTTCAAGTAAAATAACTACCCTAACTACTTTACCAAACTAAGAAATGGAAAAAAAAAATTGTTTTTTTTTGTAAATGCTTCAAACAAGAAAAAACTTGAAATAAAACTTTTTCTCTTTTCTTTAAAGAAAATGAAAGGGGAGAAATAAGTACAAGACAAGACTAAAACTGACCTCTGTCCCACTGCGGATCACAGGGAGTCACTCAAGACACCAAACAGGATGATCAACAAACTCAACGACTCATCTAAAAACCCTTTCAAAATTTAAACACAAGAAATCGTTAAAAGACAAGCAAACTGACGTCTAACCTAAGATACGACTAAAAAAACAGAGACACTGAACTCTGTTAAGAAACCCTGAGAAGTAAAACCTCAATCAGGGAAGAGGTTGACTGCCCCTTCCTAAAAATAAAATTCATGATACAGGTATGTTATTGATGCTTAAGCAACTTGCGTATGTACGTGGGTTGTCTATAAAGAAAGACTACACATGTGCTGACCCACAGTAGGCCGCATACACCTCTGCAGTTCTTGAAAAAATAAATGAAACAGTCAGACTGACAAGGTAGGGAGAATTGGTATGGCACCAACAGGTGACCAGACCCCTTGAAAGACTCAGAAGACTCAACAAGAAACTCAAAAGGTATAAAAACCAATCAAACACCCAAAAATATCCCCTAAAACCCTAGAAGCTTCCCCAGTATGGTTGCCAATTCTACTAGCGGGAAAAAAACCCTTATGGCTACACCAGGTTTTACAATGTAGGCAGATCAATAACCATTTAAAATTCTCCTACTTATCTAACTACCCCAAACATACCCTAGAATTATGCAAGAAAAGTAAAATGAGAAGGATCCGGTAACTATACCTTTACTCTGCGTCTGGTGTTGATCCTCTCGAGCTCAATAGTTTCGCTGACTGCAAACCTCCTCCCAAGGCTGGACTGCATTCAAATACAGACAAACAGAAAGCTACAAGCATACATTTCATACATAAATAAGGGTTAGATGTTAGAATAAAAACATAAAACAAATGCAAACATTTGACACATCATGTTTTGGGACAGGAAAAGTACTTCTTTTATTGATAATAAAATGATCACTTACAACCAAATTCGACTACTACTCCTCGAACTTGGTCCGAGATCCTCTTCACCGAGCTCCAAGTGCACCTCCGTGTATCTTTCTCCTCTCAAACTTCTTCTTGGGAAATGGAATGGATTTTGATGGAGGAAAAAGGGAAAAATGAGGAATTCTGAGGCAATTCTCACAATAAGGTTGCAAATGCTTGGGGCAAGGAGGGGGTGTGAAATGGGCAGAGTTTCATTGTTCTTATTTCTAGATGTGGAATGAGAACCCAACACCTCCTTTTATATGACAAAAGGATGGTTATTTGGTTGGGTGACGGGCTATAGGCAGTGGATTAGTTGGAAAACTACCCAATAGCCCGTAATCTCAAAAATTCCTTGCAACTTTTTAATTTTTTCAACTTTTGCAAGTATACGCGGGTTCTAGTGGTGCAACATGCATACGTACGCAGGATGTAGTGGTGTAGCAAGCGTATGTATGCGGGCAGTATTGGTGCAGGGTGCATACATCTCCAAAAAATGAGTTTTTTAGAAGAGCAACTCAGTGATGGCTTGGTAAAAAATGCAAGTAAGAGGGACAAATGTCAGGTATGCATATGTAGAGCAATTTAGGGATATAACATCAGGGTATTTTATATGCGAGCATAATCCATAGGATTTTGGTGCTTCACCATGGGAAGCGAAAGGATCAGATACCCTAAATTATCCCCCCACCTTTCTCCTCCACTCTTGTCGGATTTCATCATGTCGGCTAGATACTGAAATTATAGCAAATTTCAATAAGAAGTTTTGATGTCAGTTGCAACCTACGTCCACAATTCATAGATTTTAAAGAACTTGTGAAAAATCCACAGTGGAGTTGCAAGAATCGATCATTCATGCAAAGTAAGAATTTGTAATTGCAGCAATCAGAAGGGGAAGAGAAATATGGTACATGAAGTCCTAGAACAGACCTTGTATTCACTAAAATTGTTGATCGCAGGCACAGATTCGATGGAAGACATTGCTTACCATCAAAGTTCTTGTCTTCTGATTTTGAGACTCCCTCGGCTTTGGCCTCTTAAATTTAAATAGGAAATTACAAGATTCAGAATAATATTCCCAGGACCAAGATTCAATGACTCTATTTACAAGTCTCTAAAGAAGGCAACTGATATTTTTTTATTATAGCCATTACTCTGTCCTAGAACCTTCTAATACCAAATATGCACTGTGTTTGCTAGAAAAAAAAAGGTATGTTGGTACAGACCGTATTCGCGTTCCAAATATCATAGGATCCCTATTGAAGTCATCTCCAACATAACATCATTTACCGTCTATGATTCTTCAACAGCGTCAGAATTTAGCTTTACAGCTCAACAATCCAAATTTTACAAAGATTACCTATATTTAAGGTTTACAAAGCACCAAATCGTTGAAGACAAATAAAGTCTAGGATAGAGAGACATCAAGGCACCATACATACCCCGTTTAGAGCAGTCTTGACAATCTTGAAATCTCCTAGATTGAGCAGAGCGTGTTCACTCTGCTTAGGGCTCGTTTCTACGCCAGGAATCCAACGATGTAAATTTGGACAAAATCGCTATTTTTTATTGTTTAAAATGTATTTCTGAATGCATAAATGGATTTAGCGTGCTGAAAAAACCCTGGAGAACTCAGATTATACAAACTTAATCACTCAAATCTTCATATCCAACCATTATTCACTGGATTTCGCGAAAAATCAAACAAAAAAAGTTACCAGAAAACAGCCAAGGTAGAACGTTTAGACTACTGCCTTAATTGGTGTATCGTTGTCCTTAATCCAGACAATTGTCGCTAAAAAATTGCGTCATGTTCACAATAGTGTACCAGATTACAAGGAAAATATTATAGACATCCATGATCAGAGGTTGGAAACGCAATATTCCCTTGCTTTCGCCATTAATCGACCTCGTGTTATATTTAAAAAAAAAAAAAATCGGTCACCAATAAGTTTTTCATGGCAAGATTTGCATCGACATATGGTTATTCACGAAGGCCACATAAATGTAATATAATCAAGGTGCTGCAACCTACCAATACTGTTTGGTTTGTCAGTCTTCGAGTATTCAACTATAGTCAAAACCCATGAACCACATCACAAGATTCAAACGTATTAAAGAAGAACAATTTGTACGCCCATCGGTGAAAGGAAGGAGATATTTTGAGTATTGAAAATTGTGAAGGATATCCACATGTTATTAGCTTATGTAGTTGCATACCATATGGTAGACATGCAACCAGACATGATATTAGGAAGACACATGTGCAATTTGATTGACATGAAAATCTCAAGCCTAAGTGAGCGCCCTCTCGACGTCTCACCTTCCTCAGCCCCCTTTCTCCTTTGTCTTTGATGTGCATGTGCGGGACTGGCTCAAGCAGTCGAGAGGGGAGGGTCCTGAACCTAAATCAATTGCGGTGGGAGGGGAGAGGAGGGGAGAGTAGGTTTCTAAACCTAAATCAATTGCAGCGACAAGCTTCCTTCATTAATGCTCATGGCTTTTTTTCTGGTCATTTCAATAGACAAGCAAGAGGAGAGTGCAGGGCTTAGGAACCTAGAATATCAATCTCATCTTTCCATATAATAATTTCATAAATGGGCTCTTGCACTCGATATCATCCTTTGGGGAATGCATTGGAATGGGATTGAACAGATACTTTAAGAATCCCTGAAACACCAAACAACCCCTACGTGCACGCATATTGCTTCTCAATTGAAGTCTTTTGATTTGAAGAAAAAAATGAAGGCATGGTGGAAACCAGGATTCCAGTCTGCTTTCCTCCATCAGACGATCTTCTATTAACAGTAATAATACAATTTTTTCTTGTTTAATTAATTACTTAATTAACAACATCCCACCCATGGTTCTATTCTGGGAGGGGTCTATTTGATGTACATGTTCAATTTGTGTGTTCAATGAGTTCGGTGCTTGTAAAAACTTTCATGATGCTGGGAAGGTTTATGGTGGTAACAGTTTCCAAACCTAAGCTACTGGGTAGTTGTCGATTCCCCTCTAATAAAAACAAATCCAAAATAAGGCATACCAATAACGTTTATGATCATGGTTGTCAGGATTCGAACCTAAGCTTAGCATAAACAGAGATATTCAATGACGACTTCGGATGAACGTTCTTCCACTTCAAATATTTCTCCATCTGATCTCTCGAATCTGACCATATTATTGTTGGCCTATGCCATCGCTATTTTTATCTGGATAATTTCAATAAAAATGAAGACAGAGATATTCGAGGACGACTTCGGATGAACGTTCTCAGCGTGGTTGATCACTTGGTGTTACAATTTATATATGTTTGGTTTATATATGCAATTCATATCCGCCTGGTTTATATCAAGTTGTCTTTATGTATGATGCATGTGGACCGACGCTATTCCATAAGACAAGCCCTGTGTGGTTGATCACGCCCCCTGTCATATTACTATGTTATGTTATGGATTAAACACTTCGCAGTAGTGTTATGTTATGGATTAAACACTTCGCAGTAGTGTTATGTTATGGATTAAATACTGTGGGGTACTTAATGTGAAACAGATGGGTCTACAATATGAAAGTGAAGTGTCCAAGTTGCTATGTTGGAGTTCTAGAAAAAAACACAAAGAATCATCGACCCCTGAGAAACAAAACCGGTATGTACACTTCCTTCCTGAAACAAAAACCAGTTAGTCTTAGGTTTTGGAAATGTTAAAAAATAATTCTAGAATAAAATGGGATCTTTGCATACTAATTGATTGATGAGATTTTGTTAAATTCAACATCCTAGCTTTGTTGGTTGTTCCCCTCCTTCGCCGGGCAAGCTCTTTTCTCTACAACCTATGAACACATCGATCTACAAACCAGAGCAGGTGGGCATAAATAGTGGACATAAACAGAGGTGTTCAGAAACATGAATAAACAGAGCAGGTGGGAATAAATAGTGGGAAATAAACAGAGGCGTTCAGAAATAGAGGCATCCAGAAACAGTGGTGTCCGTGAGTTAGGCAACCATGGCCAAAACAATTCATGGAAAATGAAATCTCAGAGATAAATTAGCTATACAGGGAAATATATTGTTTCATGGCAAAGTTCTTTTTAAAAGGACAAAGAACCAACACGTGAGCATGGTCATGTAGGTTTGCATGGTGTGTAGGTGGCAGCTCAATAGCAAATGAGCTATGGATTGAAAAAATCATTTATACAAACATGTAATGTTTGCGAAATAATTCTAGATTCATTCCTAGCATTACTTCGCAAAAATGAGTACCCAAAGTGTGAACTTTAAAATAATATTTTGGTGGGCAATGCAAGGGCTCTACCTTGGGAAGAGGTCAAATAAGAGAGGTCAAATAAGGCATGAAATTTAAAAGCTACGGTAAAAACATGCGATGAGATGAAAATAAATGTATAACTTACCAAAACTTACCATTAAAACAATAAAAGTACGTTGATTTATGTGTCAAACTAATATCAAAACCTAGAATCGATTATGGACAGTTCATTGATTATGGACAGTTCATTGAAGTAAAAAAAATATCAAAAGTTATAAAAAATATTCAAACAAAGTTATTTGTATATTAAGTAAAGATATCTTCTTTGAATAATGATGTTAATTGGGTTTAGTTTGAGTGGTTGGAAGGAATTATTGGTATCCTCCCTACTCAGGTTCAATTTCCATAAGTGATATGTTGAGCTCATAACGAGTATATTGTTGTAATTGGCTTTGAGTCATACCATCCTCAAAATGAGAGGAAATACTCGGGAGTTTACAGATGTTAAATATCACATCTTTAAATATGGAGAACTTGTGTCACACTCACGCCACATTAAGATCTCAATTTGTTATGTCCAAGATGTTAGAGGCAAAAATTGTGTCCAAAATGTTAGAGGCAAAATTTGTAATGTTGGGTACCCAAGGAAATTGAAATACAAATATTTCCTATTAAGACTCCATAACAACTATTTAAAGGTAAAAAAATATAAGAAAAATACATGTAAGAGATATGGAGATTTGACCATCTTTCCATGATGGATTGCAAACCCATATGGCAATAGGTTTTTGAAGTCATTATTTTTCATTGATTCACTCTATTTGTAGAGAATCTCAACATTGGAATTATCTTCCTTCATAAAGTGTCAAAGTGCATCATTTGCAAGAGGTAAATATCTCATAGAATCAAATTTATTCATTATTTTTTCCTAGAATACACAATTTTTTCATTATTTCTTTCCTAGAATACACAAATACTAAAACTTGGTGCTTACGAGAAACCACCATCACCTTTTCATAAGACAAATCATACATCAAGTGAAACCCATGGAATGCATTTTGATAGTGATTCCAACATATCACTGAGCTAAAACTTTATGCTTATCAACAACCACCATCACCTTTTCAGAAGACAGATCATTCATCAAGTGAAACCCATGGAGTGCATTTTGATAGTGATTCCAACATATCACTGAGCTAATGGGAAAAGATTGTAACTTTTATCAAAATAGAACAACCCTTTTTAGTGAACTCTCAAAATCAAGGAGCATCCTCACAATTTGGAAGTGTTGTAACTTATAGACAATCCCACCAATTGAATAATTCTTTGAGTGGTCTCGATTTTCCTAATTGTGTTGGAAATGATGCTTTGTAAAATGATCCTTTATTATCATGTAAAATATGGTATATGTCTTATCCCCAAATGTTGTAGATATAATATCCCCTTTTTTAGTAGTGGTATCAAGTATTTATGTTTACTCTATCTACCCAAAAGACACGATTTAATCTCCTATAGTTATTCGATAGTTTTTTTTGTAGCATCTTAACTAAATAGACAAATTATGAACCACCTTTCATAGTTGCAACATCATAAACGATGTTCAACTTGCTCAAATTAACATAAGCATCTCCACTCCTGTTGAGACCAGTATGTTGAAGTATGGTAAAAATGGAAAGATTAGTCTTCCCAACCCTTATGGGTGCACACAAGAGAAATTTCTCAAGAGTAAATGTGGAACTTTCATATACTTTTCTCATCAGTCCTTTTAGTTGCTTCATCCCAGAAAATGCAAGTTGTGCCCAATCCAACATATATGATATTTTCACAAATTCCTCTCCTACAACAAGTAGTTTTGGCTTTAGTGCACGAACATGGATTTCCTCAAAACCTTTCCCTATGGTTTTATATGAACCTGGAGGTAGCTCACACATCTTTCTTATCATCAACAAGCCTCCTTGATAGAATGAAATGTTATTAAGACCTAGAATAAGGCTCTTTCCCTTTTATATATTGCATTCTAAACAAGTTACAATACACACACACCAAGGAAAACCTCACAGGGAAACCCCAAGGCACTTTTCACATTTCAAGAATGGTACGTAGTGTAAACCCGTCAACATTGATTACAATGCTTGACCTAGGAGGGACATCAAGTAAGGCATCCACGAATGGATTGACACCAAGACCTCATGTATAAAGATCAAAGCACTCAACAATTTGAGCTAGCCCATCAATGTGTGTGTAGCACTCAATAATTTGAGCTAGCCCTAATTATGTGTATATGTGTGTTCATATGTATGTATGTATGTATGTATGTCTGGTGTATCTATATGTGTGTGCATGTATACATACTTACATACACACATACATACATATACATTTTTTTTCCAAGGAAAACCTTGTGAAGAAACCCAAGAGATGTGTCCCAACATTTATGGATGGCATCTTTAGTAAACTTGTTGGTGTAAACTAGTGTGCCTCGCCTAGGGGGATTCAAACTAGGCACCTATTGACATGGAACTAGCTAAATTCCAAACAACATTGACAACAATTGATTGAGCTAACCCATTGGGTTATATATATATATATGGAGAGAGAGAGAGAGAGGGGGGAGGGGGGGTGGGGTGGAGTGTTAGCTCAATCGGTTGTTGTCAATGTTGTTGGGCATCAATTGGAAGTGACTTTTTCAAGGTGTATTGCTTATAGGTTATAGGTTCAAATCTAGGGGAGTCTCGTTGGGTCACCAACCACTCTTTCGGCTAGCGATCAATCTACCTTCCATCCAAAAAAATTGAGAAAGATGGGGGAGTGCTTTGCAAGGAAAATTTTGTTGGCCTTTGGGTCATTGATAGCCTTTTGGGCTTAGCTCCACATGTTGTCACCAATGTTATTGGGAATTTGCTAGTTATGTGTTGACAAGTGCCCAATTTGAATCCCCCTGGGTTAGCTCAACATGCTCATGTCGGCATAGACTAGTGCAAATCAATGTAGACTAGTGCGCCTCACCCTAGGTGATTTGAACTAAGCACATGTCGACATAGAACTAGCCAAATGCCCAACAACATTAATGACAATCGATTGAGCTAACACATTGGGAATATATATATATATATATATATATATATAGAGAGAGAGAGAGAGAGAGAGAGAGAGAGAGAGAGAGATATTAAACCATTCTCCCAAGGTATGTTGTTGATGGGGAGACCATAGGTCCTAGGATCAATTCCATTCAAGTGCCTCCAAAGATACCTACCACTATTATGGATAGAAATTGAGCTATGAAGAGAAAGAAACATGTACTTTATGGCTTCCATAGAATTTTCATATCAACAATCGCAAATGTTACTATGTATGGATCCATGTTTGAAGCAAGTCAATGATCAATGATCCTTGAAGTAACTTGAAATCAACCAAAAACATCCTAAGTTGAGTAATAAACATAACATTATACTTGAATACTTTTTTCAATGATGGTCAAAGTGATTTATCTATGTGTATGTGTATATAAACAATAGGAATATGGAAAAATATGTTTTCCCCAATGTTGTGATCCTCTCTAGTAACAAATTCTCCTTGATTCTCTAACCTTTGGTAGATTCATTTCGTGTGTTTTTTTACATAGAACATGCTTTGGATAAAACATGTTTACCAATTATTTGTATGGAATCCAGTTCCATTTCAGTGACCAGTCCCCTTGACAGAAATAGTAGGCAGTTCCATTATTCATTATATGGATAAAAAAATAATTAACAAAAAAATCCAAAAGCACAGACTTTCCCATAAGCTAGCCTCAATTGGCTTGGGGTCAAAAGACATAACGAAACCTATGTTTTTTTTTAATCCTCTGCATTTGAAAACTAGATAAGTCAATTATTCAAAGGCAGGCAAATTGAGCGTGCTTCTATTCTGCTCCACTGTCAAGCTTCAATCTGTTCCGGTTGATCCAAAAAAGCTTTGCTAAACGCGTATTTGATAAAGAAAAGAATGTGTTTGGGGGGTTCGAAGGCATATGATTCATTTGGATTCAAGAACTAACATTGCTATATAGGGAAATAAATGAATTCGTAATTGTTCTTCCGCCTTTCCTTTCGCTCGCCTAAAAGGCTCCTCCCTCTAGAGCTGCTCTTGAACCGCCTCGTCACCTTAGCAGTACTTTGGGATCTCCCCCGAGAATGGAAAGAAACGCTTGCACAACAAGTGCCACTGCAATGGTGATGTCCCTGCCGAAAAGATTTGTACAAATCTGTTAATGTAATGTATTGTTGCAATTGTGGAATATATTCATTAATGCAAATTCAAATCAGCGAGTCTATTCTCAATATTTTATCACTGTGTTAGAGAATGAAGAGAATAACTCACTGCCATATGAATTAAAGGAAAATAACACAGAAAATTTGTAAGTAGAACAAAAATCACTACCACCTTACATAGAAGACCTGGTGATTTGGAGAAATTTTGTGGTAATCTCATAGGACCTCAATCAACATTGGACAACCAATTCAAATTAGCTCACTTATAATGAGCGTATGGATCATAATTGATATTAGAACTTGTGATTGAATCCTTGTAATAGCTCATACCCGAGGTGCCATAAAGAGTTGGATGACTCATCTAAAATAAAATCAATACGAGTGGATGACATTTCCAGTTATTTCGGTATGATGGGGTTTAATATATCACCCCACAAACAAATCTCAAAAACTACATGTACATATGAACCAAAAATGGACATTTTGTGAAAATATGTCTGAGGATATTTGACATTATGCAAGGTTTCTATAAAACTAGTAGCAGAGTCTATACTCATTGAAAAAAGAGTTGTTTCATGTTTACAAGCCAAACAAGCTTAAAAGTCATTCATTAATCCTTTTCTTATCTCAATTGAAAAATAATGGAAATGCAGTAAAATTACAAGTGTGACAAATAGGCAATCACCTGGGCTGTAATGGAAATTTTGTAATCAAAATAAATGGAAGTTAGATAAAGTATGATCAATTTTTCCATACTTTGTGCAGAAATATCAAATGAATTTGCTACATTGGAATCATTAGTTTCACTATAATTATAATTAAATTTTTATATATATCCATGATTAAATATGTTATAAAAAAAATTATAAAATTAGCATACAAAGGCATAAAGATATTTCAACCCAATGCTCTTGTATGAGAAAGGAATATATGTTTCTTTCCCTGTCATTGCAAACAGAAAACAGACAGAAGAGAGTTAGGTTGAGCTATATGGATTTGTATCATAATAAACATATGTGATAGTTATAATATCTAATATATGTAAGTGTTTTAATTTAATGAAACTAATTGCATCGCAGTTTCTTTTCCTTCCTTTTTCCATTGCCACTGTAAAGTAGTGGCACAAAAAACACTATATCTGAAATTCTTAAGTTCTTTTTGTAACATTAGAGTTTTCAGCTTATTTTTATGCACTTCTGTTTGTTTTTTTTTTAATAAGTAAAAACCAATTTTTATTTCTACGTTTAACATGTAAGATTTCTCTTTGGGTTTATTTATGTGGAAAACTACACAATAATATAGTATTTTTCAAGCAAAATACATACTCTAAAATTCATATTTTCCTATAACTCAAAAATTCACAATAGTGATCATAACAATCTATCACACTAAATAAAAATTCACAATAGTGATAATAACAATCTATCACACTAAATAAAGTTTCTATATCTGTAGAAATAGGAAAGATGTGATTTTTGAAAATTGGCACAAAACAGAAAAATATAAAAAATACATGAAAGCATAAATACATTAAAAACAAATTTGTCTCATAAGACTACATCTTTTATCATTTGCATCCTACACTCAACTACAAACACAAACGTTAATTTAGAAACACAAACATTAATTTTGAGTATAATGTGGTTGTGACCTAGGTGGCCATTCTCAAGGTTCAATTGTGTCAC
>WSFP011537781.1:0-11771 GCA_009831015.1 Picea engelmannii
CAAGTTTTGTTTTTACTGTAAAGTGAAATTCTAAATAAAAAAAATACTTTTATATGTCGGAAGTTGAATAACTTGTAAAAATACAGTTTTTTTTGTCATAAAACAAGCAAAAGTGTAACCCACCTTCATGATTTCACCCATAAGTTAACCTAAGAAGGTTCTATATGGCTTGCACATGACTGAACTTCTTATAGTGCCTGAAATGGATGTGTAAGTAACTCGAAACCCTTACATAGTGCTTGTTATTATTTGGTTGTCCCATTTGTATTAGATCTCTAGAAGCAATTAAGATTTTACTTATGCCAAGAAGTTCTCATTAATATTATGTGCTATTATCTTACTCGAATTTATACTTCTGCATTTTGAGGTGCCATGAAAATAATGCATTGTATGATTGTTTTAGAAATTTGTTTACCTTGTGCCACAAAAATAGAATTGAAAATTATTTTCGCACCACGAAATAGAGTGAAGTATGGATGGTTATGTGATTGCATTATTTTTGTGCCACGAAATAAATGTGAAGTATGGATGGTTAGGTGATTATATCCCTTGCACCATGAAAATAGAATTGATAATCATTTATATCATTTCACGCCATTTAAAATAAGTTGATTACTCTTGCATCAATAGAATAATGCTGACATATGATTGATTAAGCATTTATATTCTCTTGCACCATTGAAAATAATGTTGATTACTCTTGTGCCTTTGAATAATGTTGTCCTAGGATTGATTAAGTATTTATATTCTCTTGCACCATTAGAATAATGATGATATGTGATTGATTATGGGACTTAGACACCTTCTTGTTCCTTAGAATAATCGCTAGCCCTGAGACCTTAAATGGTCAAAATCAATCAGATGAATCCTAGGATTGAATGTTTCTTATGTCCACACAAAATTGACTTGAATTATTAGAAATTTTAATCGTTGTATAACATTTACCGCCCATGGAATTTCACTTGTTACTGAAAACCATATATATTACATGCAATAAAGTGGGGATATAACTCAAGCATGATCACAACTGGTTATTGGACCTACCCCGAATTTCTCAAGTTAAGAATGTTGTTAAATGAGTGTCGTCACCACCTTTTAGGAAAATAATATACAACTTTGAATTTCACTTACATCGTTGTTTTTAGATGGGTCATCCGTGAGTATGTTGAATGATTTAACCACTGCTACATTTTTAATCACTACCAATTTCCTTTTGGTTGCTACCCTTAGTCGACATTCAGACTTTGATGTTGCTTCCCTAAAATCGTTTAGTTGCAAGGAAGGAAAACCAAAAAGCCACAATGGTGGGGCTAGTTGTCAACCGGTGCCCATGATATCTGGGCAGTATTTCAGGGTATAGCACAAATTTAGGAGCTCTTGTGCATATAATTTTTCCACATTGCATACTAATCCATTTGGGCCGTGGTGATAGCAGGGATCGATCCTTATTCTGGTCTTGCAGATCTCGTCCTCAGATGGATTTATGAGATAAGGAACCAATCCGCCTAATGCTTGAGCCACATAACCAAACGTGTATTTTCAACTGGCCAACAGAACATCGCTGAGACTGGGAACCAACATGTCTATTAGAGCCTCCTGCTGATGACTAGAATTGAATTCCTCTCTTCCATCCACCAGCTGTCATGAGACTTTGAAGTTCTTTCTTGTTTCGTTCTCAACAAGGGGAAGCATCTTGTTGAGCTTGACTATGTGGCCTTGAGCAAGACTCGCCACATAAACTAAGAAATAGTCGTTGGCATGCAATTTCATTTTTTTTCAGTGCCCAACAGGACTGAAACCGGCCTTTCTCCGAATGCAGAGAATGATGTTGGGATCAAAGGTGTTAGTGTAGTTTTCCTTAAAAAACTCTCTTATCCGAAAGTAGATCCTTATCGTTTATGAGATAAGGAACCAATCAAGTGGATGTAATAAACACACTGTTATCGAAATATATTCTCCTTGGCGAGTTCATGACTGTAAAAACCATGCACATTAATCAATTAATAAGAACATGTGGAGCTTCCTCCTTGGTGATTTCCTAATTGTAAAAACCTTGCACATTAATCAATTAATAAGAACGCGTGGAGCTTCCTCCTCGACAATTTTCTGACTGTAACAACCCCTGCACAATAATCAATTAATAGAATGCGTGGGGGAATTCCCCTTGGCGTTTTCCTAATAGTAAAAACACACTGCACAATAACAAATAATAGAATGTGTGGGAGCATTCACCCTGGGAATTTTCCTGAAAGTCAGAACACCTTTCACAATAAATAATTGAATAGAATATGTGGATCTTTCATTTGGGCATTATTCTGACTGACTAATTTGATGGGAAGCGAAGGAGAAACCTTGGCATCAAGAGCATTCTGTGATCGCACAATTGAACACATCTATCAAAAACCGCAAGAAAAGTTATTTCCAGTTAAGATCATCAACCCTTCTTATAAACACCATGGAAGGCATGAAGGAAGGAAATTAACCAACCTAGAAATGCAACTAAAAACACCGATTGAAAAATGCAGCAGACTTAAAGTATATTGCAAAATTAACCCTTTTCCCATAGTTCTATAGGTATGTAAAGTATTCAAATGAGTAATAACCATAAGGGATAACCACTCCTTCTATTACTAATGGGTGAGTAATTTTTCCAATTAAAGGTTGAGTGGTGTAATATTAATTCTATGGTACTTCTAGGGTAACTTTTAATCGTTCAACCCTTATATTTTTGGTTTTCTATTACCCTACTAAATTTTACTTGGGTCGGTAAAGGAGTAGGATTTTGAGGAAATTACAAGGCATCATAATACCCTCTCATGCTTTTATATTAGTTATGTTGGTCCAATATATATTAAGACCTAAGTCTATTGTTATATTAGAGCTACATTGTTTATCACTCCTTTGGGGTACTAATAGTGAAAACAATTATTTTCTTGTATAAGTATTAGATCTATGTTATCAAGGAATAGTTGATTTAGTTCCCTATACACGACTATACAAGTTAACCTAAGAAGGTTTTATATGGCTTGCACATGATTGAACTTCTTATAGTGCTTGAACTAGATGTGTAAGTAACTTGAAACCCTTACATAATTCTTGTTATGATTTGGTTGTCCCATTTTTATTAGATCTCTAGCTGCAATTAAGATTTTACTTACGCCAAGAAATTCTCATTAATCTTATGTGCTATTATCTTACTCAAATTTATACTTCCGCATTTTGAGGTGCCACGAAAATAATGCATTGTATGATTGTTTTAGAAATTTTTTTACCTTGCACCACAAAAATATAATTGATAATTATTTTTGCGCCACAAAATAAATGTGAAGTATGGATGGTTAGGTAATCAGATCCCTTGCACCATGAAAATAGAATTGATAATCATTTATATTCTCTTGTGCCATTTAAAATAAATTTGATTACTCTTGCGCCAATAGAATAATGCTGACATATGATTGATTAATAATTTATATTCTCTTGCACCATTGAAAATAATGTTGATTACTCTTGTGCCTTTGAATAATGTTGGCATAGGATTGATCAAGTATTTATATTCTCTTGTGCCATTAGAATAATGATGATATGTGATTGATTATGTGACTTAGACACCTCCTTATTCCTTAGAACAATCGCCATCCCTGAGACCTTAAATGGTCAAAATCAATCGGATGAATCCTAAGCTTGAGTTTTTCTTATGTGTCCTGGAGGTCCTAACCATGCAAGATAGGTTGGGTAGGTAGTTATTTTAATTTTCAATGTCTGGTTGATCATTACATATATTTTCTTTAGTTGAATGTAATGTCTTGAACTGCGTCGCTATTTATGTCTATGCATTAAACATGTTTTGTTGCTATTATTTTTAATGTGTGGCCTTGTGTCGTTATTTATTTCGATGATGTGTCATTTGTAATGCTTTTAATTATGATGTCGTGTTTATTATGCGTTGCTATGATTTATGTGTTGACATTAATTTCCTAATGCAATTTTGTTTTTATCACCTATTTCACTTCACTATTCATTGTCATAATGAAGGGGTCATTACATGTGGTATCAGAGCATATTCAACACTGCGACTTGGGAATTATTACGCCTTCCACTATATTAAACACCTAGTTAATAAATTATCTCTATTTAAAATTTAAATTTGTTCATCTCATAATTATGGTCAGAGGACGCCATGGAGGTAGACAATGTGGTACTAGGGGCAAAGGTGTGACGCCTCTAGTTTCATCCACGCCAGAGGGGTCTAACCCCCAAGGAGAATAAGAAAGCATTGGACAAGAGAATACTGTTGTGGGGATGTGGTCGGATTGATTAGTTCATTCCAAAGGATGTTAGAGGCCTTGATTAAACGACTAAATAAAGATGAGGCCAAGGCACCTATACCCAATGAGGGTTCATAGTGTGCTCCAGCGGGTAGTGGTAGCATTCATGGAGAACTTGAGAAGGTTAAGTTTCCCAAGTTCATGAGTTCCACAGATGGATCAACTATCGGGGCATGGTTGGAGAACATGGCGATGTGCTTAACACTTCACGATTAAACCTCTAACATGAAAGTTCGAATGTTGGTATTTCAGTTGAAGGGGAGCGCTCTTCTATGATGGAAGACGCTCCTACCTAAACTAAACATGGATGTTGAAGACGTGTCGTGTTAAATTTTCGAGGAGCGGTTCTGGGAGAGGACTTATTAATACGTTCAACACCTTACGATAGGGTGTTCATATGATTCATGAGTATGAGGCCTGATTCATGGAGCTTCTTGGTATGCTCCACATCTAAACACCGAGAAGCTTGTTGGTTGTGGAGTCTGATTATCTTCCTGATTCATAGGTCCTTGCTTTCAGCTGTTTTTATACCCCATGAAGACTTTACACCCCAGAAGTATGTACACTCTTTCACGCGAGGGAGTGCAAAGGGGGGGTACCCCCTCTACGAGGTCTAGGGGGGGCTATCCTCCTGGATGGGGGTTTCAGGGGAAAGCAGGCCCCCAAAGGAAAAATTGCCTTATAAATGTATATTGTAATTTGATTGTAAATATGGACCATTCATTATAAGATCGCAAATATGATGGTAGAAATTATGTTAGGGTTTTTTCCCCTAGAAGGAAACCCTCTATTATGAGAGAAATGTATTGAGACTATGCATTATGAAACACATAATGAAATGTATTGAGACTAACGCATTATGAAATGTATTGAGACTATACATTATGAAACACATAATGAAATGTATTGAGACTAACGCATTATGAAATGTATTGAGACTATGCATTATGAAATGTATTGAGACTATGAACTATGAAACGCATGATTTGGAGTTATGGTCATTATGTATGTCTGGAGAGTGTGGAGACACTATCTGATTGGAAGGAAATTTGAACGAAAAAAAATATCATTGTGGATTACAATACTTTTCACGTAGAATGACTTGAACACACGGGAAAGGCATTGGTCAAAATTACTTAGCAAATACGATTTGAGATTAAGTACATTGAAGAAACGGTGAACAGAGTAGCAGATTCGTTGAGTTTGAGAAAACTCATATTCTCGGTGATACCTCTTCAGATGAATATTTGAGAAAGGATTGTAACTACAATTTGACGATGACTAGTATAAAGAGGCTAGGGAAACTATCGGATATACACCATGATGGTACAAAAGTTTGAAGGTTATACATTGTACAAAGATAGATTGTTGAGGTATAATGACCAGATTTACATACCTCCTAACGACAAATTGAGAAGTTTTAACTTAATCAAAGCTCATAGAGCAGTATACATGGCTCATCCAGGATTCATGAAGATGAGGGAAAACCTTAAGCCCTTATTCTTCGAGAAGGGATGAAGGAGAACATAGTTATCTACATGGAGAGATGTCTAGAATATCAATGAGTGAAGGATGAACATAGACATCTGGCAGGAGTACTACAACCACATGTCATTCTGAAATCGAGATGGGAAGTCATTTCGATGGAATTTATTGTTGGATTGTTGTTGATGACAAGGAGGAACGACTTAATTTTCATGGTAATTGACACTCTTACGAAGAATGAACATTTTATTCTCGTGAATACGACGTATTAAGTGCCAGACATAGACAAATTTTTTATCAATGATATTGCAAGGTTACATGGCGTACCGAGAAGGATCATACCCGATAGAGGATTGGTGGTTACTTCACGATTTTGGACTAGTTCCCAAGAGGCCTTGGAACACAACTGAACTTTAGTACATCATATCACCCTGAGACAAACGGGTAGACAAAAAGAACGAACCAAATTTTGGAAGATATGTTGTGTATGTATGTGTTAGACCAATCGAAACATTGGGAATATTTCTTTCCACTTGTAGAGTTTGCATTCAACAACAACTATCAAGGTAATGTTAATATGGCACCATTTCAGTTTCTCTACGAGGACCATGTCAGACGCCATTGAGTTGGGATCGAATTGAGGATAAGGTCTTGGTGGGACCAGAAATTATCCAAGAAATGGAAGAACAAATTCAAACGATAAGGCAAATGATTAAATAACTGTGATATTGACAGAATATTTATAGTGATGCACATTGCATTGACCACAACTATGAAGTTGGTGACTGATTTTTCTTGCAGGTGAAACTACACAACAGTTTGACTAAGTTTGGAAAGGGTGATAAAATATCTTCTAGGTTTGTGGGGACTTTCAAAGTTGTGGAAAGGAAAGGACCTGTGGCCTATCGACTAGCCTTGCCTCACTCTTTGAGGTGCATGCACAATGTTTTTCCTGTATCTATTTTGCAACATTATGTTAATAATCCTACACATGAGAGGACATGAGTTCCTTGCGGTGTCGGACGAGGGTGCACTCATGGTGGAGCCAATATGCATTCTAGACCATCACATTCGACAACTACGACATCGAACAATCGATCAGGTCAAGGTCCAGTTGGAGAATTGTAGTCCACACTCGGCTGCTTGGGAGGACACATATGATATGTGCCAACAATTTCCATATTTATTTGTTAGTTAGACATATAGATCTTGTCAGATGCTTTATTTTACTACATTTTATATACTGTACAACTTCGGGATGAATTTTAAACTAAGAGGGGGGTGTATGTAACATCCCTCTCTTGCAAGCACATTTTATTGACTTATTCTTTGAGGATGCATGTGTGCAAGTGATTTGGTTATAGTACCTGGTTATGGTTCGCTTATGGGTTTTTATGATGATGTTGATGGATTATGATATTATGTTATTTGATATATATGTATTGACGGATTTTATTTACAAGTTTCCCCTAAGTGTGCAGGACACTTGACAAATTGGGATGTTGATTGCATCGATAGACCTCCTTGGGCTCTGGATTGAGTCACAGAGTGGATTGTATTGGTCTGATTATTTCATTCATGCATATGTGACATATGATCAATTATATTATTATATTATTTATGGATCATTGAATTTGTATCATTGATGGATGCATGAACATAGACCATATATTGAGGGAGAGGTGTGGCAATGTCCCTGTCACAACCTACTAGCACTTCCGCCATGGCTTAAATTGTAGGTTAATGATTACCTAGTTTGAGAGGTCCATGATGTCGTGAGGGTAGACTGAGACAATCACTCATGAATATTTCTAAGCGGCATGCAATAAGGCAGGGTCATTATTCCTTATAATCCTTTAGTCTCTCACAAGGTCGCCCGGATGGAGTGTTGACTCCAGGTGTTGGACAACTACGAAAACCATTCAAAGGAGAGTGGAACCCTTGGAGCATAAAGTGTGTCTTGAAGGGCATGTCACATAATTAAAAAAAAATTAATCAAAGGCAAGTGACATGCTTGGAGCACAGAGTGTGTTTTGAAGGGCACATCGCGGAAATAAAACTTGAGTCAATGAATGTAGGTGGCCTAGAAAACCTTGATCGAATAATCAAACCTTGTATAATATGTAAGCATTGTCGGATTTAATTAATTAAATAAGGATTGAAATTATTACTTTTAAATCCCCATTTGGAAGTCTAAGCCTATTTAAAATTTAATCCTAAGTCTAAGCTTGGTGAAAATACTAAAACTAAAATACAATTAAATAACATAGGAAAAAGGCAAGCCAATTCAAGAAAATAATAAAGATGAAATACTTCTAAATAATTAATACAATACACATGTTTGCAGAAAATACCTAATTGGAATTTAAAAGAACAAAGGAATAAAACATAAAATAATGTGTGTGCATAGAAATGTGTCTAGAGTCTACTTAACACTAGTCTAATTAGAGAATAATCATATTTTAACTCAACTCGGTTTTAGAAAGGCGTCACTCATTAATTAGAAATAAGGGGAATAAAGAGACAACTATGAGTGATTTAAGAAGCGCTTTTAGGAAGGGTGAGGGAAAAATTGAATTTTATTAAAATAAAATGTGGATTTACTTATGCAAATTGGGGAAAGGGTGATAAATGTAAGGGGGAAATAATTCTTAATTAATTATTTAAAAGTGAATTAAATGTGAAGTGGCAAGGTGCCATGAAGGAAAATCCTATAAAACAAATGGTAAAAAGGGGAAAAGGGGACAACTGTTATGGGTAAGGCAATGCTGCATAAATTTTGATTGGTTTTACTTGTGAGAGTTGGGATACCCAACTTGAGAGAGAGTGGTAACTCTACCTTGCGAGGCGAGCTGGGAGCTAGAGGAATTCTGGTTGTGAATATGCGTGTCCCCTTTGCGGTGCGAGGTGCTAAAGGTGAAAAAGAGTGGTCTCTAGTATGGGTTGAAGGTACCGGTAAAGTCTCAATGATTATCAAGTGGAGGAAAGAAGGGAGCGCAAACTGCCCGGGAACATCAGCCAGTCCATCATCGTCGTGCTACGGTATTCTCGACTGGAATTGTATTTTAGTTAAATTTGTGTATGGAAAAATTGACAGAAATTTTAATCGTTTTCTACCATTTACCGCTCATGGAATTTCACTTGTTACTGCAAATCATATATATTACATGCAATAAAGTGGGGATATAACTCAGGCATGATAGCAGCTAGTTATTCGACCTACCCTGGATTTCTCAAGTTAAGAATGCTGCTAAATGAGTGTCGCCGCCACTGTTTAGGAAAATAATCTACAACTCTGAAATTCACTTCCATCGTTGTTGTTAGTTGGGTCATCTATGGGTAATTTGAATGATTTACCCATTGCTACAGTTTTAATCACTTCCAATTTCCTTTCGGTCGTTGCCCTTAGTCAACATTCAGACTCTGATTTTTCTTCCCTAAAATTGTTTACTTGCGAGGAAGGAAAACCAAAAAGCCAAAATGGTGAGACCAGTTGCCGACCCGTGCCCATGATATCTGGGAAGTATTTTACGGTCTGGGACCGATTAAGGATCTTTTGTGCAGATACTTTGTGCACACTATATACCAATCCATTTGGGGCGTGGTGCTAACAGGGATCGGTCCCTATTCCTGTCTCGCAGATCTAGTCGTCGGATGGGTTTATGAAATAAGGAACCAATTCACCTAATTCTTGAGCCACGTAACCAAACGTGGATTATCGAATGGTCACCAGAACATCGTTGACACTAAGAACCCACATGTCTATCAGAGCCTTCTAATGACCAGAATCGAATTCCTCTCTTCCATGGGACATTGAATTTATTTCTCATTTCATTCCGAACGAGGGTAAGTGTCTCGTTGAGCTTGGCTATGTGGCCTTGAGAAATACTCGCCACATAAACTAAGAAATAGTCGTCGACGTGCAGCTTCATTGTTTTGTCGAGCCTGACAGGACTAAAACCGGTCTTTCTCCGAATGCAGAGAAGAATGTTGGGATCAAAGGCGTCAGTGTAGTTTTCCTTAATCAACTCTCTTATCTGAACGTTGATCCTTCTCGTTTATGAGATAAGGAACCAATCTCATGGATGAAATAAACACACGGTTATCGAAATGTATTATGTTCATGTGGTGAGAAATTTGTTCAAAATGTATTATCTTTGGCAATTTCTTGACTATAAAAAACTTGCACATTAATCAATTAATAGAATGCGTGGAGGCATTCCCCTTGGCATTTTCCTGACAGTAAAAACACACTACACAGTAATAAATAATAGAATGAGTGGGAGAACGAGTGGGAGAACTCACCCTGGGTGTTTTCTTGACAGCTAAAACACCCTGCATAATAAATAATTGAATAGAATACGTGAATATTTCACTTGGTCATTATTCTGACTAGCGAATTTGATGGGAAGCGAAGGAGAAACTTGGGCATCGAGAGAATTTTGTGATCTCCCAACTGAACGCCTCTGAAAAAAACCGCAAGAAAATTTATTCCCAGTTAAGATCATCAACCCTTGTTATAAACATTGTGGAAGGTGGGAAGGAAGAAGGTTAACCCACCTACAAACGCTTCTAAAAACACCAATTGAAAAATGTGGCAGACGTAAATTATACTGCACAATTAACCCTTTTCCCATAGTTGTATAATTGTGTAATGTATTCAAATGAGTAATAACCCCAAGGGATAACCAGTCCTATTAATATTCATTCTATGGTACTCCTAGGGTAACTTTTAATCGTTTAACCCTTAGATTTTTTGTTTTCTATTACCCTACTAAATTTTACTTGGGTGGGTAAAGGAGTAGGCTTTTGAGGAAATCACAAGGCAACATAATACCCTCTCATGCTTTTATATTAGTTATGTTGGTCCATATATTAAGACCTAAGTCTATTGTTAGATTAGAGCTACATTGTTGATCACTCCTTTGGGGTACTAATAGTGCGAACAATTACAATTATTTCCTTGTATAAGTATTAGATCTATGTTATCCAAGAATAATTGATTTCGTTCATTATACACGAGTATATAAGTTAACTTAAGAAGGTTCTATATGGCTTGCACATGATTGAACTTCATATAGTTTTTTAATTGCATATGTAAGTAACTCGAAACCCTTACATAACGCTTGTTATGATTTGGTTGTCCGGTTTTTATTAGAACTCTAGATGGAATTAAGATTTTACTTATGCCAAGCAGTTCTTATTAATCTTATGTGTTATTTTCTTACTCAAATTTATACTTTCGCATTTCTAGGACGATGATTAAGTAATTAGATTATTTGTGCACCTAAAAATAAAGTTTATGTATGGATTCTTCAGTAACTAGGTTGCTCAAGCGCCATGAAAATAATGCAATGTATGATTGTTTTAGAAATTTGTTTACCTTGCGCCTCAAAAATATAATTCATAATTATTTTTGTGCCACGAAATAAATTGGAATTATGGTTGGTTATGTGATTAGATCCTTTGCGCCATGAAAATAGAATTGATAATCATTTATATTCTCTTGCACCATTTAAAATAAAGTTGATTACTCTTTCTTCAATAGAATAATGTTGACATATGATTGATTAAGTATTTATATTCTCTTGCACCATTGAAAATAATGTTGATTACTCTTGCACCTTGGAATAATGTTGGCATATGATTGATTAACTATTTATATTCTCTTATGCCATTAGAATAATGATATGTGATTGATTATGGTTATTAGACACCTCCTTGTTCCTCATAACAGTCGCCATCCCTAAGACCTTAAATGGTCAAAATCAATTGGATGAATCCTGGGCGTGAGGGTTGCTTATGTGTCCTCGAGGTACTAACCATGCAAGATAGGTTGGGCATGTAGTTATTTTAATTTTCATTGTCTGGTTGATGATTACTTATATTTGTTTCAGTTCAGTGAAATGTGTTGAACTGTGTCGTTATTTATGTCTATGAATTGAACATGTGTCGTTGCTA
>WSFP011537786.1:0-11771 GCA_009831015.1 Picea engelmannii
TTTATATCCAATTCTGGGCTCATATCCATCCATGGGGTTCATAGACCATAGGAGTTCATCCTCCTCTTCACTAAAAAAAATACTACATTTCCTTAGGTTGTTTATGTAGGAATTCCAAGTCTCTGCATAGTCCTCATTGAGCGCCAAATATCTCCATGTTATCCATTGTTGGTGCTTGAAGTTTAAAGCCTGACCTATTGCAATGTGTTGCAAGGAATGATATCCCTTCGATCTAAGACTATGTATGAGTGTTGTAGGCATCCTATGATGGTTTTAACTTGCAAACCGAGGGTCAAGGATGAGAAGGAACTTGTTCCCTTTTTCAACCTTCCAAATTATCCATTTCCCAATGATTGGGAATGCTTCGATTGTAGCTTTCCAAATCATGGAGGAATTCATGGTTTTTTGGTGCAGGGTTTGGATCTAATCTTCAATTGATGTGGGCCTGAGATATTTGTCTTTAATAGTTCATGCCCATAGGCCTTGGCCTTGGATGAGCCTCCATACATTCTTGGTTACTAAGGGTTTGGAAAACTGAAAGAGGTTTTTAAGTCCCCAACCCCCTTGACACTTTGGGATGGCTAGTTTCCTTTAAGAGACTAGAGCAATTCCTTTTTTCTCCCTATCCCCTAACTAGATGAAGCAATAACAGAGCTGGTGAAGTCTATCAAGGATCCCTTTTTAAATCCAGGCCAGAGACATCTAGTAAACTAGGAAGGCCTCTAGGACTGATTTAACTAGAACTAGGCACCCCCCTCGAGAGAGCTATCTATTGCACTAGTTATTTAGTTTTTTTTTTCTATCTTGGCAAGGAGCCAAGTCCGGTACTTTTTAAGATAAAGATTTACTTTGAGCTTGAACCCAAGAACTTTAAAAACAATCTCAAAGGCACGACACTTAAAGGGAAAGATTTGATTGAATATATATGTATGTATGTATGTTTTTTTTTTATTGTCACGAAACAATGGCTGGAGAATGAAGTTCATTAACATAACTTTTCCCTTTAACCATTTTATCACTAAGAGAGAGTCTCCAAGGACTTGGATTTGTGTGATTCCTTTTTGCATGGCTAGGATTAAAACTAACTTGAGCATTGCGAGTTCATTATGGTTATTAGTGGATTGTCATGCCAGATTTGAATCTAATGAACTGGTTTTGAGAGAGGAAAAGAAGGCCCCCTGCTCCTTTGGGGAGGTCTCCTTGAGATGCTCCAGCGAAGAAGGTCCAAGGGATTTGGGTGTTGATATTTATGACAAAGCACCAAACTCGTTGAGGGGTGGTAGAAAATTGAAGGAAGACACTTAATATGTTGAGGCTTTGGGAGGTGCAATGAAATGGAAAAGTGTCATTCTTCTCAAAAAGTTTTGCCTTTGTTGCTAGCCAAATTCCCAAGGCCAAGGTTAATGATAGAACCTTGAAAGCTTTTGTGTCCTTGTCTTTATGCCATGTTTTTAATGTTGCTTCCATTGTGTCCCCTTGTGATTTGGATTTCAGTCCTATAATACCTTCAACTTCCATCCATACTTGTTGAGTGAAGGGACAGAAGAGGATGAGATGAGCATTTGTTTCCAAATTTGATTCACATAAGCATCATCTTCTAAGGCCCTAATAGCTTTGTTTTTGAAGCAGATCCTAGGTTGATGTTGTGTTATTTAAAAGGAGTCACATAAATATTTTGGCTTTTGTTAGGAATTTATATTTCCAAAGTGGTTTCCACCACCAGATCAAAGGCAAGTCGAAGCCTTCCATGGCTAGCATTTTATATCCAATTTTGGACACATATCCATCCATGGGGTTCACAGACCGTAGGAGTTCATCCTCCTCTTCACTAACAAAAATACTACATTTGCTTAGGTTGTTTATGTAGGAATTCCAAGTCTCTACATAGTCCTCATTAGGCTCCAAATCTCTCCATGTTAGCCATTGTTGATGCTTGAAGTTTAAAGCCTGCCCTATTGCAACGTGTTGCAGGGAATGATATCCATTCGATCTAAGACCGTGGATGACTGATGCAAGTAGCCTGTGATGGTTTTCACTACCAATCCAAGGGTCAAGGCCGAGAAGGAACTTATTCCCCTTTTTGACCTTCCAAATTAGCCATTTCTCAATGATTGGGAATGCTTTGGTCGTGGTTTTCCAAATCATTGAGGAGTTCATTGTTTTTTGGTTCAGGGTTGGATCTAATCTTCAATTGATGTGAGGCCGAGATAATTGTCTTTTATAGTTTATACCCATAAACCTTGGTCCTGGATGGGCCTCCAGATGTTCTTGGTTGTTAAGGCTTTGGTAAAGTGACATAGGTTTTTTAGTCCCCAACCCCCTTGACACTTTGGGATGGCTAGTTTCCTCCAAGAGACTAGATCCATTCCTTTTTCCCTTATTGCCTAACTAGATGAAGCTGTAGCAGAGTTGGTGAATTTTATCAAGCCAAGGATCCCTTTCAAAATCTAGGCCAGTGACATCCAATAAATTGAGATGGCCTCTAGGACTGATTTAACTAGAACTAGATGGCCCCCTCGAGAGAGCCATTTGTTGCACTAGTTATTTAAATTTTTTTTCCTATCTTGGCAAGGAGCCAAGTCCAGTACTTTTTAAGATAAATATTTACTTTGGGTCAGAACCCCAAGAACTTTAAAATCAATCTCGAAGGCACATGACCTGAAGGGAAAGATTTGATTATGTGTGTGTGTGTGTGTGTGTTATTGTCAATTGTGTGTATCTCAAGTGGATAAGAGGACAATTGTTATCCTCCCCCACATGGGTTTAAATCACACTTTGTGACATGTTTGCTCTTTTTGTGAGTCAATTGTTAACTATTGGCCTAGCCTTGAGCACTGAAGGATTTGATTTACCTTGGCTACCATATTTGGAATGAGGGGAAATATCTAATGGCTTTTCCCAAGGATTTGATCATTTTTTTTATTAATATTTTTAAATGCAAGGTATTAGATCCATGCTAAGCATGTAATTACACATATCCTTCATACTATGTTGTGGAACACTCAAATCCCTTATGTTGGTGGATGGAGGGCTAGACGAAAGAGTAGACCAATTTGCGACCCTCTTAGCAAAGGTAGAGGGTCAATGAGTTCTTTCGTTGAGCACAACAAAATCCAATCAATTTACATTAGTCTACAAATATAATTGGGAGTGAGAATTAAGTGGCAGGCATTACTAACATTTGGTCTTCTTAGGCATATTCATGTAATTTCACCGAGAGTAGTGAGGTGCTCTATATGGAGGAGATGTTGTCATGTTAGAGTTATGTTAGATTAGATAACGTTACATTAAACTTTGAGAAAAAGTAAAGTAGGCTCAATTTTTAAAAAATAACAATAACAAAAATAATAAAGTTAGTTCGATTAAAAAAAAAAAAATTATAGCTACATATTACACACACAAAAGTTTAAGATAAATCTAAGCTGGTTATATCTAGGTTTAAGATGAATCTAAACTAAGTATAGCCCACCACATGATTCCCACTCCCACCTTATAAGGTGGTATATGTTGCATTATAAATATATTAATACCAATGAAGGGAACTCATCTTTATTTTGATGATTGCCATAGCTCAACCAGGGAACTCATCTTTATCTTTGATGATTGCCATAGCTCAACAGCATTCATCTAGGGTTTCTGTCAGTTCTTTTCCTCACAAGGTTAAGCCAGAGATTGTTGTCATTAGATGAGGCAAAAGAGAAGGTAATCTAGCACTACGATCTCGTGTTTCTCTAGGCATTCTAGCACAACGATCTCGTGTTTCTCTCTAATGCAGAATGCTCTCACATAGTACTCACCTCCAATGAGTGGATTAGGTTCTCACATGGTCTTCCGACCGCAACTACAGCCATTAGTCACTCAGCCCGGATCTATGATTTTTGTATGAAGTTCCTCTTTGATGATCGCCACGATTCTATACTGTGTGCTAGCAGTGAACTGTGCCCAAATCGCCGGCATTTGTTTTCTGGGTTGTGACCTATACAGCGGTGAACACAATTCGTGTTGATCGGGCATGGTGGATAAACAAGCATTAGTGTAGTGTGGACAATGAACTGGTGCAGACTGCATTTATAATCAAAGGGTGTATGCGGCAAAGAACTAACAACACTGGTCAATTAAACGGTCCCTACATGAACGGTCCTAGAATTTGAATCCCTTAACAACATAAAGGGAAGCACAAAGCCATCCCCTGCTACAAGGAACATTTATGATAACATTTATGATAATTTGCTTTGCTTTTCAGGTCCTAGGGATTAGATGTAGATAGAAAGGAAGGAGAACAATTGAGTGATTTTCTTCCTAGTATATTTGGGATAAAAGACCATAAGCCTCCTCCTCTTATCCCAATAATCAGGTTAGGAGAGCCACATGTAGGTGAGACATCCTTATATGGGAAATATGTAAATTTAAGTATTAATCAAGGAAATCTCGAAGTCCACATTGAAGCAAAATCCATGGACGTTCCAAAATACAATCTTAGACCAAGAAGCAAAGGATCTACAGGTTTTCTAAGGGGGTAGAAGGGGGTTTAGGGTTTTTAGATGGCAAAGATTATAAAGCACCACAAAGAGGAAGAAAATCATATATGTCTCTAGCTCAAAAACAAGCAAGCTCATAAATTAAAAGTGGCAAACAATTGTCTTTGATTGGGGCTCTTAGATAAAATGCCCTTAAAGATGTTCTAAAATTATTTTTATAACCCTGAATTGTAAAGCTTTGGCCAATCCCTAAAAAATATTGGCCTTATAAATATTAGTAGAGGTAAACAATCCATCTATCGTTTTTTTGCAAGAAATTATGACAAATGGAGAGAAAGTTATTCAAGGACTTAAAAATTTATCAGCAATTGGGAATTCAGTTATATTGATGCTAAGGGAGATTGGGTGGCGGGGGCGGGGGGGGGTGGGGAATTATGGGGTTTAAAAAATGATCTTTTTCCCTTACTAATTCATGGGCTTTCTCAACATTCTCGGGACTTCACTATTTTCTTTGGACCTTGGAAAAGAAAAAAACTTTTGTAAATATTTATGGACCCTATTTGGATAGGGTGGAATACTAGATAACATATTCAAAATGGAACGGATTCAAAAAAGTTTGATTGTGGTAGGGAAGGATTGAAATTTCACTTTGGGAGCATCATAAGTTTGGGCGTCAATTGCACAAAAGGATTGTTTGTCTGGATACTTTATTAAAAACTAGAGGAAGTGGGATTGTTGGATATTGAACCCACAAAATTATCCCTAGCTTGGAGAAACAAGAGCACAGGAGAGGCTCACATTGCAAAAATGTTAGATCTCTTTTTGATTCAGAAGCATTCCTTGAAGAAGTCATGGGTTTCCTCTTGGGGGGAATCTGACCACAACCATGTGCTATTGCAGGTAGCCTCAGCCCAAGGGAAACCAACCAGCCCTTTTAAGTTGAACCTGGAATGGTTAAAGGATGAGGATTTTGTCAAAATGATAATGGAGGTTTGGGAACCCCTCAATGTATCTTTGAGAGAATCTACTCCCCTACAATTCCATCGGAATCTAAAAAGAGAAAAAAAGGAAGAAGTGTTATGGAAAAAGCAAGAAGAAGAATAAGTGAGAGAACTCTAAAGGAAGCATCAAGATCGCATTGTAGCAGTGAGGGTTTCAGATATATTACCGAGGATCAGAAATTAGAAATAAAACTACTTGAGGATGAAAAGAGATGTATTCTAATGGAAAAAGAAAAGGAGTGGGGACTCATAAGCAAGGCATTATGGCTCCAGGTGGATGATGAGAATACTAAGTTCTTTTGCAAATATTGCAACTACAAGAACATTAACTTTGTATGGAACGTTGAGAAGGAAGATGGTTCATGGAATTTTTTTTAAGGATATGGCTGCAGAAGGTGTTAATTACTTCATATCCCCATTCAAGGTTGGATTTCGAGCTACAATAGCAGAAGTAGTAAGATTGTCAAATTCCTTCCCAAGTTGCATCAATCCAAAATACAACTAGGCATTGATGGAGGAAGTGGGTAAAGAGGAGCTTCATATGATACTTCAAAGCTTTCAAAAGGATAAAATCCCAGGGTCAGATGGGTTGCCTATGTAGTTCTTCTTAACATGTTATGATTTTATAGAGGATTTAACTAGGGTGGTTGAGTTATTAAGAGTCATAAGGAAACTCTCGTTGCTTTCAACACAACCTTCATAGCATTGATCCCCAACGTTGATAATATGACATCCTTCGAAAATTTTAGGCCAATGTCATTATGAAATTGTATTTATAAAATTATATCAATGGTTATTGCAAGAAGACTAGAAGGGATTTTGTCAAGGTAGATCTCTTATGAACAATTTGAATTTTTGAAAGGAAGGAAAATTCATGAGGCAATGGGAATTGCACAAGGACTTCATTCAATCAAGCTTGGAAATTTAAGACTGAAGATGCTTAAAATGGACTTATCCAAAGCATATGATAGGGTGAGCTAGCTCTACATAAGATTAATTCTTATATGCCTGGGGTTTGCCATCAATTTGTTTCTTGGGTGATGAATTGCATTACATTTGTATCATTTGTTATTCTTATAAATGGAGAAACCTCTCCGTTAATCAATCTAGAAAGAGGCCTAAGACATGGGTGCCCATTTCCCCCTCTACTCTTTCTCCCAATTGCAGAAGGTTTGAGTAGATTTCTAATAAAGGCCATCGAAAATGGTAGTTTCAAAAGGGTAAATATTGGAAATTTATGTGATGTCACACACTTGTTGTTTGTTGACAATGTCCTTATTTTCTATGAAGGTACAAGAAAGGTGGTGGAGAAGCTTAAAGAAAATATTGAACTTTTCTACATGGCCACAGGGATGAAAATAAATATAGAAAAATCAACGATATCCTTTAAGGGTGTCCCTAAGTCGAAAAAAATATACATCACTCATTTGTTTCCTTACAATTTGGTTGATCTCGATTCATGGCCTCTATAGCTTCTACTAATGTTCTACCTTTTGATTCATATAAGAAACTTCATCCTCCAAAGTGTATTCATACTACTCTATATTTGACCATCCTTTCAAGTCCCTCCATGGGGTCACTTGAAGATGATACCTTTGTCACTTTAGTGGAATCAATCCCTTCCTGCTCAAATTTGAATCTTGCCCAAATTAGTAATCTTCCTCCTTTCTCATAGTTGTCTCACCCTAGGCCAAGTTTACAAATATATAAGAATACCTAGACACTAGAAAGTTCCCATGCTAAGCCCCTAGAATTTTTAGGAAATTCCTAGCTCATACAATTATTTGTATGTCTTCATAGGCAACCTCCTTTTCAAAAGAGGTTTTGATGGAGTAATGGCTTGTTTCATTAACCCCTCTCAATTAGTTGACCACATCATTGAGGCTTGTGATGATATTTTTGGTAGTCACTTTGGTGTATAGGACACTCATATTAAGCTCCTTTGAATGGGTTATTATCGGTCCTCTATGCGGGAAGACATCCATCAGTATGTCACTCAATCTGTTGCATGTCAAAACCATGTAAACCTCATTCATGCTTCTTTGCATCAAATCATTCCCATCGATTCGGCTTAGCCTTTTTCCATATGGGGTTTGGACCACATTGGAGGCATTTTTACTCCATTCTCTAATGGCTATAAGTTTCTCATAACAACTACTACTTACTTCATGAAATGGGTTAAAGCCATGTTGCTCACTAATATTTCAGAAGGTGTAATAGCTTGCTTCATTCAATGTCATCTTATCTATTAGTTTGGTGTCTCTAGTACTATCATCACTAATAATAAGACTCAATTTGACTTCTTTCGAGTTAAAGAACTTATCACACAATATTGCATAACCTAGAAGTTCTCCTCCCCCTACTACCTACAAGGTAATGGTGAAACTGAGGTTGCCAACAAGACCTTGCTTCATATTCTCAATTGTATAGTTGCCTCTTTAGGATGTGATTGGCATCTCCAATTTAACTGAGCCTTATAGACTCATCCCACTTTCATTCCCATACCAGTTAGCACCACTTCTTTCTCCCTTGTCTATGGAATTGAAGTAGTTCTCCCCCCAAAGGTCATAGTTTGCTCTCTTAAGATTTCTCTTTATTATGTCATCTTAGAGTAAAATCATCATACTGCCCAACAAGATAAGCTTGATCCCTTAGATGAATAGTGTCTTCATACCTTAGAATGCACTCATGTTTACCAAAAACGCATGACTCATGCTTATACCAAGCACATCCTCTCTCGTGACTTCTCCCTTGGAGACTTCATTCTTTGAAGAAATCCAAAGAATTTGATAAACTAAGAATCCAAAGGAAAGTTCAAACCAAACTAGTTAGGCCCATGTGTAATTATAAAATACTATGGTTTCAAGACATTTCACCTATTCACTCTTTAGGGATAACCCCTCGACCTTCCTTTCAATGCTATGCATTTACATAAGTTTCATGTTTATAGGAGTTTGTTTTTTACACTCTCTTAATATTTCATACCAGAGACTTAAAGTGAAACTCACAAGATAGGTGCATGGGTTATATGTGTGGGTAGTTGCATAGGTTAAGCACAATGATTTTGTTAGGTGTGTCACTTATGTGCATGGGTTTTTGGGTAGGTACATAGGTTAATTGCATCGCTTATGTTAAGTGTGTCATTTCTTTATATGAGTGTGTTGCTTACATGTGTCCCTTATCTATGTGGGTTAGGTGCATCGACTAGCTACATAGGTCATTGAAGTGTGTAGGTTAGATACATGCCTAGGTGTATCACTTATTTTTGTCTCATTTCAGACACCATATCCTTTGGAATTTGGGGAGGTCATCCTTGGATTATTTTTTAGTTCCAAAACCCTCCCATATCAACAAAGGGTATGTCAAGGCTAATCATATTAGATTTTGTTAAAAGTAGTAGTTTGTCAAATTTACAATGTTGACTCCTTTCATTGGTCATTAGGTAGCCTCCACTTGAGTTGGGTCTTACACAAAAAATAAATGACCATCTCAAGTAGTCTCCAGAAAACAAATAGTTGTACCTTATATTGTTTAGGATAAGCTTTCCAGGGAGCTCTCATTTTTCAATTTTGAATTCATACACGTGATTTATGACCTACGCAAGTTGTGCATCTCTCTGGGGTAGTGTTTCCCACCACCTATACCTTCTCCCATGTTTAAACATTGGCGACCCTCCATCCCACTACCTAGGTGAAGCTACTAACACATCACCAAGCCAAAGGGCCCAATATTTTTATATAAAATTTCAATTTTTCCATGTTTTAGGGGTTATTAGAAATTTTTAAATATCATGAAAAAAGAGTAGTTAGGCTAAATTGACCATAACTTGGGCATCCAGAGGCAAAATTGAATTTGGAAAGAACCTAGGTGTCACAAACAAAGAGGAATATCCACAATCAATAATATGAGGTGGTTAAACAATAAAAATTTCAATGGGAATGTCGAGTAGGGTAAGGAGGTAGTGGTTGGTCGTGGTATATGGTCGAGAAAATTGTGGAAATCAATCCCATTCAGAGTTGAATAAATGCAATTTGAAGGAGGCCCATTTCACATCCAGTAAGTTAAGACAATAATCATTGCTTAGAATCGGAGATGCAATTAGATTTAGGATTTATGGCACTTTTAAGCAAATCAATGCATAAACCCAATAAATTCCCAAGATTGTTTGGGGGGCAAAATATTGTTCCATTTGCACCAAATGAACAATAGATTGATCCATGAGTACAAGAGAATATTTATTTTCAATTTGTGTTCAAATTCAAGGCCTTTCTAGTACCTTGGAACTATTGAACATTGGTATATATAAGAAGCAGTGTTACCCAATTTTAGACCAAAATGAGCTTTAATTGAGCCAAGTTTGTGGCCAAAGGTTGTTCGTCAATGAGGCAACGAGAAAAGGTTTCCAAGGCGTATGGATTTTTGGAAAACAATAAAACCTGAGAATTATTAGAGCATAAGAAGCCCCTCTTGCCCTCCAAGACAAAAATGTTTTTTTCCCAATCAAGTGCCTTCCCTATACTAACTATAGCATCCATTAGTGATGTTTTATTTGACCTCTTTACATTCATTTGATTATAACAATAAGAAAATGGCTATAGAGGTTGAGGGGTAGTTTTCGAGGCATTCCACTTGGATGGTCCATTCTCCAAAAGCATTAAGGATGATATGACTTCTCTTTTGGCACTCTTCCCTGAGAGGGATTTTTCTTAAAGCCACTTCTTCTCTTGGATATGTTTGCCTTCCTTTTCAAAGTAAGACAAAATTTGTTTTTTGCAAAGTGTGTTTATATTTTTAGAAAGAGACTACTTGTCACTTTTTCAACACTGCCAAGTGATTATTAACCTCAAGATGAATTTAATCCTTGGGAATGGTTGATGTAACCCTCACCTCCTCCTCATATATAAATAGGAGGATGACATCTATAATTTCCAAAAAAAATATAGGAGTTCCCCCTGAAACAAGGATCAATTCACTAAAGCAAAGGATATTTTGTTACTTCTTGCCTACAATCCCATGCTCTTTGTATTTTCAATGCGGAATAGTTAAATATAAGTATCTAAATGCTCTTAGTTTTTCTCAAAGTTCTCAATGATTGATGCTCTTGCTTCTTTTCATTTTAACTATTGGGATTGAATGTTTGCTTGTGGTGAGGGGTAGTTGCAAGGTGTTTTGATGTTAGTTATCTATAGGAAGATTGGTTAGCTAGGTGCCTTTGTTGTTGGTTTATTGATTATGACATGCTAACTTTTGCATGTTAACAATTGCCTTGTATATTAATTTGTGTTGTTATTGTAGGTTTGTGGAGTGAAAGGTTACTACTAAGCCTAGTTGGTGCCTATGAGGGTCTACGAAGGTTCAAGGTGAACCTTAACATATCTTGTTCTTCACTGGTTGGTTTGGTGATTTTCTTCATTTCCCATTAAGTGCATTATTGTGTCTAGTTTCCTCTTCATTTCTTTGCTACCCCAAATATATAGGTTTGGTATCATCTACATCCACTTATCAAAATCAAGGCAAAAAATGTATTTGTTGGTTTGAGTTCTTATTTATAATTCATTATAATTTTTCATGGTATATTTTCACTTGTAAATTAAAAGTTGTTAATCCATACATTAAGAATACTCAGGTTACCGTTTTTGCTTCACCCAAGTAGTAGGGAACCCCCTACAGACTTGCTTCAAACAGAGGAGCCAATAGGGTAGTGTACAAAAACATAGAACAACCATGTACAAACTTTTAACAACCATGTAAAAACTTTCAAAACTTGTTCTCTTCTTTCTTTTACAACTTTTACAACTACAATTTCTCAATCATTAATATACATTAAAGTTTCACAATTGCCACACAAGTATTTACTGCTTGTTTGTCACTTGTTAAATAACATTATCACTTGGCGTTGTAAGATAGTTTCATATTTACTTTGCATTTTGTGATACTGACATAACGCAAGTTGAAGGAAAAAGGGTGGGCAATGCAAAGATTGGGTGATGGTTGGGACTCCTTTCCACTAGACATGTTGTGGTTGTCACCAAGTTCGGTAGAGAGACTTAGTGGGCATTATCTTTATTGATTGTATCGTTAATATTTCAATTTTTATCTTGTTGCCCCTAAAGGGGTTTGTACAAAAATAAACTTGCACGAATACTAAAAAGGAAACTCGAAAAACACAAAAGATCACTAAAATATTTTCCTTTTATTTCTTGATTTAGTTTAGATTTCAATATAGTTAACTGAGGGACATGGTTGTGAAAGCAACACGTTGTCAAGCCACGTAAATGGATTCCCAAAAATT